>OMKL01084609.1:0-12341 GCA_900302295.1 Parasudis fraserbrunneri | reverse complement strand
TGATTATTGCACATTTTGTAGCCAATTAAATGTCAATGAAGAGGAAAAACCTTGAAAAACCTTGATTTTGCCTTTGTCTCTCAATAGCATAATAATTACAATAATAAAGCCCCAAAAAGCCAGGGAACAGAAGCCACACACACACACACACACACACACACACACACACACACACACACACACACACACACACACACACACACATCTGTGGTGGGCAGCAGAATGCACTCACTCACACACACACACACAAACGATGAGCACCACTAGTGTCCAGCCCTTTAAGACATGGGGTTAATAGGAACAGTGAGTCACCTTTGCAGTGGTACTGGGGGAGAGGGGAACTGAAACGGAGCCTGTGCTAAATTTAACGCATTGGCCATGCCTATAGACATGCTCTGTTATAAATAGCATTTACCTGAGGCATGACTAAGTATCAACCCAAGGCCATCCTATCAAAGCACGAGAGCTTTCAGGGAATTCTTTTACCACAAAAAAGGGGGAAACAAACTGAGGAAGGTGTGGAATGGGGAAAATAAACTCCCTGAGAGAAAAAAATAATTCTGGTAGCACATTCATTACCACTAAATTGCAAATTAAATTATGAGCATATACATTTTTCATGTGATATTCAGGAGGTTCTTTTGCCTGAGAGTAGTCAAAGAACCATTTGAAACTGGAACGCATGCTTTGGTTCTTCACTTGGCTATAGCCAAAAAAGCATCAAGAAAATTTTGCCACAACTAATTTTAAATGGATTTGAGTCAAAGGGACAAAAAAAGTATCCCAATTAAAGCCTGAAAAAAAAAATTCATTTTTGATTTAAGGTGAATTGACTTAAAATGTAACATGTAACATAACTCATTAATTTAGTGTTAGTAATGTGTAATGGCTAATAAGTTTTGCTGATGCTTGTATGACAATTACCAGAGACCGAAGCCATGCATATCAGCTTGCCCTAGTGTTTAAGACTGCTCTAAGGCTAAACAACCATCTAAATACTGAAAGGGAAAAAAAGAAATATCCTTTGAGAGTAATTAGTCTACTGTAGTGGGAGAACTGTATAAGCTTGACTTACCAGCATTTGTTTCCAGTGAAATAGTGGTGTGGGTTTTATTAACGGATAGCCCCTGCTCCACTGCTAAACTTTCATTATTACAAATATACACGTTTAAACGCCTCTTAACTATGACAGTCTTTTGGTGTAACCTTTATGCGAACATAAAGCATAACAACAAAGCTCAGCTCGCCTGAGTACAGTGTGAGAGAAATATAGTTACGTTACCAGCAACTTCCACAATGTCTCCAGGCACAATGTCCTTGGCCTTGATTCTCTGGACAGTTTTCCTGTCCTGGCGGTACACCTTCCCCATCTCAGGCTCATATTCTTTAAGGGCTTCAATGGCGTCCTCTGCATTACGTTCCTGGTGAGGGAGAAAATGTGGAGGTTGACACTAGCTGAGTTGTTTGGAGGCATACTGATTAATAATATTACATAAACTAATGAATGGATGTTACTGCCTTGGCCAAGCTGAATGCTTGGGGGGGGGTTACAAATGTGGAAAAAACAACAACTCTGCATCACATGGAGCTGCTTCACTGATAATTTATGTTCACTAGGCCTGTTAAATATAAATGTACACAATACCCGCATGCACATGCGCACATGTGCACACACGTTAGTGTTTATCAGTTTGCAAGAGAACACTTGGTTCTAAAGTCCATTACTCTCCAGTTTCATCATTACAAAGAGTCCATGAGCCAACTGAAACAGGGCTGGACAGCGACGTCATTTCCTGTTCTTTACGGTAACTTGGGGCTGGTGGGGCAAGAGTCTAGTCAGATTCAACAGCATCACATTTGTGATCGGAGGATCAAGAAAAGAGGGCAGAGTCTGAGATTGACTGAAAACCTTAGGTAGTGCATCTTTATACTACAATACATTTTAATACCAATTAGAATTTAACCCAAGATGCACCAATGAATAGTTAAGTAGAAAAGACCCCAGGTCTATGGAACCACATACTGTAGAGGACTACACTCCAAACGAAACTCCCCTCTTCTTTCCATTTATACCATTTCCTCATGTTTCACAGTAAAAAGAAATACTGGTTTGGACTGTCCACACACATTTATATATTTGGTTGTTGTTTAAGAAAATAAGAAAATAGCAGCTTGTTGTTTGTATAAGCCAAGTAGCGGTTAATAGGTTGTGACAACAAATGACAGTAAGATCTGCCAAGTAGGCCAATAACTGACAGACTACTAATTTTCCAGCAGTTTAGATGCAAACAGGTTTTGGAATAAACTGTTTCAGTGCAATACTTTTGAGTCCATGTGTTTGAACAATGAAACAGGAATCGGGGAGGGATCCAGCATTGGCTATAAGTGAAATTTGGTGTCATAGGAAAATTACTTCACTTTCTCAAATGTTGTCAATGACCCACATTCTAGACCCATTTTCTGTTGCCCGTCTCGTACTCTCCATTGAAAAGCAAACGTCCTTACAGAGGGGACAGTCTGCTGAGCACTGAGAAGATCTGAGATACAGGTATATCTTATCACCGTCTCATGGTCACTCTGCATTCCCCAGATGCATTACAACTTTAACTGGGACCAGGGAAGGAGATGGGTTTTTTTAGTCTTCACACACAGATATTGCAAGGCATTTTTCCACTTTATGGGGCAATTTGACTAAAAATATTGTGTAAAAAGAAAAAACTCACAATATGATAATTACAGTATGACACGGTCAGTAAGTATATAGTAAGCTCTATATTAAGATGCAAGTCATCTGGGGCATTTTTCTACCCATAATCCCCATGTCAGGGGCATTTTCTGAAGCCCCAGTCAGGGGTATTTTTTGCCCTGAGCCCCCATTAATTACCTACCCTGACTGGGACCTTAACACAGAAATTGCAGTTTCAGGGAATAAAAAAAATTTGATTTCAATATTTCTCACCTGCCACACACCAACAATGGCATTGGCTATAAGAATGAGTAGGATTACAAAGGGCTCCACAAAGGCTGTGATAGTTTCTTCTCCCTCTTCAAACCAGGCCAAGACCTGAAAGAATACAGCAAACATATCATGATGTGTTCTAGACATTCATGCAGCATAAGATATATTACCCATCTTGATAAACCATTATACATTTTCATACTTTAGATTCAGATACTAGAAACAGAGTCTTTGCACACCTGTATGTCTTGGACAGGGGCGTTGGAGGGGAGTCCCATACACTGTCTTCACTTATAATCAGCTTTATTGAGTACAGGTATCATAGGATACCTGATGAAGATCGGATAACCACAACGTAGTACTCAGTAAAGCTGATTCTAGGTGAAAGCAGTGTGTGGGACTTTACTCTTTTGATGCAATACTTTATATTTTTACATAAAAATATGCATTCTGTCCAACACTCTGAAGGGTTGGCTGTTTGCCAGCAGCCAGAGGCACAATATCAAAGGCAGAGCTTGTTTGTTTTAATAGTCGTGTATCTGCCCACACATTTCTCATATATCATTTCTTGTATTAAGAAATCAGATCATGTAATTACATCGATTTATTTTCTTGCACAGCACATCATACTCTCACGAAAAAAAACACTTTCTAGGCCTAAGCTTAGTGAGAAAACTACTTAGCCTGTAGATCATAGATTAAGAGATATGTACCAGTGCAATTTAAAGATATGTATCAGTGCAATTTTCAAGTAGTGAGACTTAAATTACAGCAACTATTAGACATGTGGAAGAGAACACCAGTCAGAATTTGAGTGAAAGCAAGTTTCATATTATAAATAAATAAATAAATAAATAAGTGCCAAGTGAAATTTCGATCACCTAAACATTTCAGTCTCTTAGAGGACCTCCATTCCCTTGGGATTCAGATAAGCACCTGCTGGCCACAGCAAACACTAGTACCATCTGGGCCTAGATGTCAGGTCTCAAATAGATTAACTACTCTTAACTGTTCCCTTAATTTATGTCCCATAATGTAAAAGCAATTAAACCATCATCCTCAGGACCAAGTAACTAGGTATACTTGATGCCAAAGAACCCTCGAAAGGCACAAGCTGCACTGTAAACATAACTCTTTGGTACTAATGTCAATACCTTACAATGGAGGGCTGGCCAAATATATTAGATACATAATGGAACTGTCACAGTCCAAACATTCACTCTACCCAACCCTTCCAAAAAATTTGCTCTTTGCCTAACTCACATACACAAGATAAAATATCAAAATCCTCCTATAGTAGTGAACCTCATCCGCAAAATATCCTTTTATCTGAAAATAGGAGCGTGCATGCTATGACTGCGCTCACTCAGTGCAAAGCAGAATCATGCAAACAAGAGCACTGAAAGCTGTTCGAGTGATGGTATCACCAAGCCGGCCAACATCTTGTTGTGTTTTTTGTGAGCTGGACCAAAGCCATGTTACTCTTTAGAACACATCTGTACATCCTCTCATCATTAAATAAATCTCTGCTATACCAAGACTGGGGAAGTGATTTTTCATAAAGCTTGCTTTGGCCAATCTAATCATACCATGTCCGAGAAAGAGAGGAAGAATGAGCACAGCCGTGTGATGTGAGAGTCACGGTCATGGTGGGGTATGTGCATTTGTCTGACTGGTGCCCTTCCACCGAGGGGCAGGGCCCAAATTTGGTCTTGAGCGGTGCCCTGTTCCCCCTATCAGACAGCAGCCAGTGACACCTCCATATCACCTGACTGGGCACTGCATTCTACATACCAGCTCTCCCAGCCCACAGGCGCACACACATCACAGAAACCCTACTACTACAATTATTCCATTCTTGGCTCATGTCTCTAAAGGGGAGCCCTTCTCCAGGAACCTAGAAATTCCATTCAACTTTTGGTGATGGACACGGGTAAGAGACACAATACTTGATATATCTATACAGTGTACAGCCCTCGATATTGGATGTAGCCTACATGATTTTGCAGCAAATAGTTGGCTGTTTTCAATCGACTGAGCCTGTGAATGGGCCTCTAGTACAACCCATTGACGATGCCATTACCTCATGGCAGTCCAACATCGACCCCTTAGTCCCTATTGGGAGGACAGCCGTGACCATGAGGCGGCATGAGGGAGAAGTCATTACACAGCAACGGCGCAAGACGACTCAGATGTCTTACTTGGCACATGGTGATAGCAACTCAATACAAGCAACTGCTGTTGTCACCATTCCTTAGAAGAGTCTCTGGCTTTCTCAGCTGTTTTGGCCCTGTAACCTGTGAGTGTAACTCCAGCTGAGATTTACAAACCGAAGACGTTCACACTTGCTGTTCACACGTCCAACACTGTATGCCATGCATAAACATTCCCTTTCCGTTCCCCAGCCTGGGCAGTGATAATCCCAACTGTCTAGCTTCATAACACCCATGTCTTTCAGGCAAGGAGGAGCTTTGTGTCTGCAGTACAATGCACTAACTTGACATTAGATGATATCATCTCTTTCTTTTGATACAATACAGTAGGGAGTGATGAGGGAGAGAGGAGTGAATGAGGGCATGACAGATGACACATGACAGCAATCAGGACATTTTTAAGTGCAATACTTACAAAAGATATACATGCGGCGAGCAGGAGAATTCGAACAAGTAAATCTTCAAACTGTTCAACAACAAGTTCCCATAAAGATTTGCCTGTGGAGAAGTAACGTTAATACAATAACAAATCCATCATACAATTAAATTATATTCATATTGATACATCTTCATAAAATATTAATAGTAAGAGTTTCGGTGATTACCTTCCTCCGCGGGTAACTCTGTGTGGGTCAATCCAAAGAGCATACAGGGAAAGAGGAGAAAATGGAAGGAGATGATCAGTTGAAGCTTTGAAAGGTGCTACTTGGTCTGGGGGATGTATGATTTTTGGGTCTTATTTCTATTATCAGCTGGGGAAGCGGCTGCCGGAAGAGTTCAAACTCATTTGGGTCTCAGATCATCTGAGAGGATCAGCTTTTCTCAGGACTGTGCTAGATCAGTGTTCCTCGAACTCTGGTCCAGGGATGATTAACAGTCCCTGGGAAGTTGTTGACTTGTGACTTTTCTCTAACTTAAGCTTCTTTAAGATCTACTATAAACAGGTATCCGTTTTAATGTAAGCAGGCCTTGAAAGTCTTGAAGGTAACAATATCATAACTTTCTGGTCTGGCCCCAAGACCACTCCAACACCTCCCAAAAAGGAAGAGAGAAAGCAATTTGAGCAATGCTGTGCTAGATTATTATTTTAGAGTAGTCATTTGTATTTGATAATAATACAGTAATGTGAAGGAAAAGCCTAAGGGCTGAGCTTTGAAGGCTATACCTCACTGCGGCAAGCATTGTCAAAGGTCTGTCAGCATTCAAGACAGACACGGATATAAAGTGTTTCCGTTTTTACTTTCGACAATGTAACAATTTCTCTAAAGAATTGACTGGCTTGCTACATTGTAGAAAAGACTGGGAAGTGGAAACGCACGAGGTCATCTATGATGACGTCAGCCAAAGCACTCCACGAACAAGCCGGCTAGGTAGGTGATGTTGTTGGTGACATTTACCCCACTTGCATTGTGCACTATGACTATGGGGCATTGACGAAATAAGTACTCCCAGCTGTGTTACAATTCAATTTAGACTCTTGCTTCATTTAACGTACCGTTTAGGCCCCATCTTTCCTTCTGTCGCTTCACCTGGTCCAAGGCAAGTCCTGTGCTTTCATTGACGCAGAAATAACTGTAAACTTCTTCAACACTCTTCGTATGAGCGTTATCCATGGTGGACGGTCGACTCCTACACACAGGTTTACCGTGAATACTCCGTTTAAACCCCCGTCTCTTTAAAATTCGACCCTTCAAAAGAAGAAATAGTTTGCCAACTGAGAAATATGCATTCAGTCAGACAGACAGCTAGCGATAGCAATTGACCGTAGATTGGTAACGTTATTGAAACGTGTCCCCCGCCCTGTTAAAATCTCCAGGCAAAATCCCGATAAATATGTGTTAGCAAGGTACCTCTTCCCTCTCTCGATGGTTACTTTGACTGTCCTCTTATCTCCCAAAAATGGTGGAAAAGAGTATGCAGCAATTGCTCCTATTGAGGACTGCATTCACCCAGTCCAATCCGCTGCCCTCGACGTACGTTGGTCTGCCTCACCGTGGCGCAGCTCTCTGCTCTGTGGCGGTACAGTGTGCTGATATTCAGGTTTTATCAAAGTGCCTCACTACTGCCCCTCTTCCATGCTCTGAAATTGGAGTAATATCATTGGGCGGATGATGTCCACATCAAAGGGTAGAGATGAGTTTTCACAAGAGGAAACTAATCAATCTCAAGGTGACCAGGTCGAAGAACACTCCAGTTCTGCAAAGTAGCCTGGCGCTGCAGCATCTACATTCATTTCTGCGGAGCCAAATAAGAATGATGCCCACAGGCCATAAATAACTTTATGACTGGGATATCAAATGGTGCATTTATAAGCAGCTGCAAAAAAAGTAGTTAAAAAAAATCATTATCACCATTCTAGCTCAAGATAACAGGTACATATTCTGATAGGACTACTATCCAGCTGTAGTCTTTATCAGAAGACTATACATCCTCAATAAATAATGAATTGCAACTGTTAATGCAGTCAAATAGTGAGGGTTGTCAGCAAAGGGCAGTGGGTTAAAAAGATACCCCCAGGTGGCAACATTCAGATTTTTAACAGGAGTGGCATGCATCATCTGTTGACATGTCTTAATGAGGCCACAAGTAACACAAGGTTGACCCTGGATGGTAATAATACCACTGCCCAGTTCCACATCAAGCTGTCCTCTAGAATCCACATTTGATCCGTCCAGCACAAAGACCACTAAAGGTGGCTGTCAGCAACAGATTGAGTTACTGAGGGAGGGGGTGCTGAGAGGGGGATCAAACCAAGCAGAGAACGCTGGAGAGTAGCCAAATATTATTTTTTGTGGTAAGCATGGTGGTTCAAGTTTTTATACAGTTCATAATATCCAGAAGTTCAGAATGAGAATTTAAATACATTTTGTGTATTGTTGTTTTAATCTGAAGCATTTACCCCATCGTTTGTAAATAAAAGGGAATAAGCAAGAAATGCAAGGGATTTTAGACCATAATACTTTAATACCAATATTTAAGGAAATCTGGTCAAATTCAATTAGCCTCTTCACATGTGAAAATTTATATTGTGAACGTCCTCGTTTGAGAAAGGAAAGATAACACAATATTATAACATACAGCTGTCAGCTGGGTAATGCTATGTTGGAGCCACTTCAGTTGTATTTTCAGGCTAACTGAAAAAAAGAGCCCAAAGAGCCTTTAACTTAATTGAAATAAAGTCCCCTTATTGACAAAGGGATTTATAGATGTACAGAGGTATTCATATCCAGTCACATAACAAGTGGAACAGTTATAACTCAATAAATAAGCCTTCAGAGTCAGAAAATATTTCACCACACAAGTCTGATTTATTAGGATGTCACAATATGCTAACATCTGTCTTACATTTAATATGCAGACTTTTTTCAAGTTGAGTTTTAATGTAGAAAAATATAAGCATTAAGAATATACTGTATTTAAAAAGGGTATACAAAATAGAAGCTAGTAGAATGATATTTGACCAATTCATCGGCACAGTCACTGCCCTGTCTGAAACAATGGAGGTCCCATAGAATTCCAAAATTGGCAAGCCACCCTATCCAAGGTCATGGCTGTTGTTTCCAAGAATAGCTGAGTGCAGCCGCATCTCAAGTGCAACACTTTGTTCGCCGTTATCTTTAGACACATTGATTGGAGGTGTATTCTCAAAAATGTGTCAAAGTGGAGGCCGCAAAATATGTTTGAAGTCGGTGGTGGGCCAGAGAAAGCGAAACCTCTTATCCTACAACACCTACTGGTACATGTGTTCTTTCAGTTCTGGATCCACGAAGCACCTGCAGGTGGTCAATCGTAGGACACATGTACCGAAAACACAATGGTTAAGTTGCTTTGTACCTACCTATGTAATGTGACAAAACCATTTACAAACGAATGACTCGATTTTGTCCTTAACTTATTCTAATACAGTAATGTGGTGACCAGATGTACATACATACCATACATCTTAGTATAATTTAAGCGCAACACAAAAGGTTCCATAGTGTGTAACCAAAAGCGATCACCAACTTTTATTGAAAATAAATAGTGTTTTTACTATATGATATAATCAGTTGTGTCTTGTAATAGTTTGGTTATGAGACCATTTATCTTACCTAAAACTACCACAGACTATAACCAATAACTGTTAATCAACAACTTTGGAGAAAGGTGTGTGAGATGACTGAAAAGTCTCTGTGGTGAACTAAAGGTACCCCAAGAGATGACTCTGCCTAGCAGGGATCATCACTCTGCCTAGTATGGATCATCCTCACAGCACCAGCCTATCCTCTCCCTCCTCCTGGATGACCTGGCCAATGGAGGCCTGGCTCTGGGCTCTTATGAAGCACTGCCGCTTGCACTCCATCAGCTTCTCCAGGTCACGCCACATCTTCATCTGCTTCATGTTGGAGCCGTGGCTCTCCCTCACCGCCTTCTGCTTCTCACGCAGCTTCTGTGGTCCAGAGAGAAAGAGAGAGGAGGAGAAAACACATCACCATCTTGGATTTTTGAAAACCTTTCTCAGATTGTCTTTTCTTTTTGATTACCAGTCCCTTTAGAGATGACATGTTTTCTCCAGCTTAGAACCATGTTTCATGGGAACTGTACAATGTCTTTCATGAACGTAACATGCCATACAAAATGCAGCTATACTAGGGGTTCAAGTAATCTACATTACTGCAGTTCTGCTATACCATCTGGGCCCCTCTGTCATACCCTGTCTTGGCTTGACAAACGGAGGAAAGAATTCAGTATTGTCCCTGCCTTTTTTTGTGTGTGTGTGGGTGGGGGGGATCTATAGCGTAAGTCAGAGCAACACAGGTTAGAGTTCACCACAACTGACTAGACAGCCACACTCTGCTCACCTTGCCCAGGGACTCCTGCTCTGCAATGTTCTTCATGTAAACTTCCCTAAAAAAAATAAAATAAAAAAGAACCAAATGGCCACATGTCAGATGTTTGCCTGTGTAAATTCAGTCGAAATGGATCAGGATGAATCAAAGATTTGATAAAAGTCCCATGCTTTATCTGGATTTCATGAGGTGTAATACCAAGCATGTGACTGTTGTGTGTCTCTTAGATCGGTGTGAAGTGACAGCATAAGCCTGACTGTGTTGTAATAGGAGCATGTGAAGATGAATGAGGTATCGCCACAGCAGCTGGCAGACTGGGCTCAGCATGCTCACCTGATGGCCTTTCTCCTCTCTTGCGGATCAGAGGACACGTAGGCTTTTGTCTCATCTGCCGCACGCTGCATTTGCGTCTCAATGATCTGTGGAGAGTGGATACATGGGTTCAGGTTTATAGTACAGGTGTTCGGGGGTAGAGGTTGTTTGCTTCTCAAGCTGCTTACCTCCTTCATGCAGTTGATGTAATGGTATCTGTTTTCCTCCTGGCCCATCTCATCCCTCAGTGCTTTTACCTCCTGTATAGGAGAAGGTGGTGAATACACACAAGGACTTAATGTCTTTGGGGCTCAAAGAGCCTATTCTATGGAATTGGTTCGGAAAAGAAGATACATGTGGAAAATTTCACAAGGTGAGAATGTAGGAGTCAATTAATAAAAAATAACTTTAATTCATCAATACTGCGTTTTTCGTGTAGGGTGATATGTGATGTAACGTTAAATCGATTTGAAGACAATACCTGTTCCAGTTTGGATCTGTCACTCTCCAGACCTGCAGCACAGCTGTCATAGTGGGCCTTCTTTGCCTCATATTCCTGAGTTAGCTCCTGTTGTGATAAGATTGCCCATTCAAAATACAAAAGAACAGAGAAATAGAAAATACATTTAAAAACTGCTATACACAGTGTGTCCACCTATCCAGTAATGTTTACATTCTGTACTTAATGCAGAGGTCTCCAACCAGTAGACTGCAAGCTACCGGGAGCTCACTGCCTGCTTTTAAGTAGCTCGCCATATAATGCTAGAGGCCAATCATCGTAAGATCTACTTACTATTTGAACTAGATTTCAATAGCATAACTTTGTTAGGTATGCATACTGCATGTCTATGGTTAGGCTAACTTCTATGCCTAAATCCCTAAAGACTTTTATGTTCACCTCTGCTTTGTAATTGCTGCTATAATGCAGTGATTTTTTTTCTGACTCTAAAATGCACTGTTTTTTTTTTTGTTTTTTTTTGTTTTTTTAAATTGTTATTATTTTTATGCCTTGTATACTTGAAAAAAAACCATGTTATTTTTCTATGCCCTTTCCTTTTTTAATCTATTTTACGTAAAGCACTTTGAATTGCCAGTGTGTATGAAATGTGCTATATCAATAAACTTGCCTTGCCTTGCCTAGCCTAAATGGCTCAGATTAGAACCCATACGTTTACCATTTAGATAACACATCACACACAAACTTTTATTTTTCAAAAGAAACTCATAAACAAAAAGACAATCAAACTAATCGTTTGACGACCCCTGACTTAATGTAAACTGATTCACATCAACATCAGATCAACATGCTAGAGCAGTTTGACTTGAGCCTCACTATTGCAAAGTCTATTTATATATTCCTGACGTAGTCGTTCATCATTAGTACATATTAGCCAGTAAGATGGCTGAACAATTCTGGGAGCACATGTTGGAAAATATGAGCCCCTGCTTTAACTAAGCAATGTGGGGGGCTTTCCCAAGCCCTACAATACATTTTATTTATGGACTGTGTGCAAATTACTGTTAATGGATTCTGCCATGATTACACACAGCAATATAACACAAAGTCAACATTCGCTGACTCACAGAAATACTGTACGGGTTTCCCCCTTATGTGTTAAAATTATCTTTTGTAATGGCTTTTGAGGGCTCCTTTTCATATGATGGTTTGGGAGCAAAAGTTCTGACTCACTACTAGTACTACCGACTCTGAGGATTCTTTGATCCGACGTCGTGGTTTTACAATGTGACTGAGTGAATCTCACCTGACACTCCTGTCTCAAAGGCCTCAGTTCCTTGATCATTGGGGCCAGAGCTGACTTCTTCTCTACTATCATGGAATTCAATTTCTTAACCTGAAAAATAACAAATAGCACATCCTGCATTCAAACGGGTTTGTGTGTGTGTGTGTGTGTGTGTGTGTGTGTGTGTGTGTGTGTGTGTGTGTGTGTGTGTGTGTGTGTGTGTGTGTGTGTGCGTGTGCGTGCGTGCACGTATGTGTGTGTGTGTGCGTGTGTGTAGGTATGTGTT
>OMKL01084250.1:6791-18989 GCA_900302295.1 Parasudis fraserbrunneri | reverse complement strand
GCGAAGGTGGGTGTGTGTGTGTGTGTGTGTGTGTGTGTGTGTGTGTGTGTGTGTGTGTGTGTATGGAAAAGCATCTTGGCAGCACAGACTTTTAATACTGACAGAGAGATGGGGTAATGGGGTATCAGTTGATTAAGGGCCGAGGTAATGTTCAGAGGGGGCTCTCGCTACCTAGCAAAATCAACTGGAGCACACAACAGCAGAAACATATGCAATGTATTAACAATAACGCTGACGGCCAGACATGTCCCAGCTCTACATATTTCCAAAAAGAAGTTACCCTGGCCGAAGGGAAAAGGCAGGAGGAGAATAGGACGCTTTAAAATAGCCGGCGGGATACGAGGCTTTTATTAACCGAGTGAATCCGCGGCTGAAGGTGCTCTGTAATATGAGTGGCACCAAGAGCCAGACATGGCTAAAGCGGCAGAGCAAACACGCGCCGGCCGTCCAGTGTTTTCACTCACTAGACTTCTGCCCCAGCAGCACATTTTCTTCAATAACTCTTTCACAGAGGAGAATTAAGAGCTTACGCGGATTGTGATCCGAGAGAGGGAGAGAGAGACATCTGAGTGATCACAGGGAGAGAGAGAGAGAGAGAGAGAGAGACGGACAAGCGAGCTAGCGACCTCACAGTGAATGAGATGAAGAGATGCATATGATCTCCTGTCTGTTTTTCGTTTCTTTTGGTCTTTTTTTCTTTTCCACCCGCAATAAAGCACAGTATTGTCGAAGGTCCATTCTATTCGGTCTTAGTTAATATTCATTCTCTTTACTCTTAGTCACGATAATACTCCCAGGATACTGTTGAGTCCTTGTGAGAGCTGTTGAGGAGGATTTTTCGAGGTTGACTGGCGATCGACTCATCTGTAATTTGCCGCCATATCTTTGTATGTTTTTCTTCAGGAGAAGTTCAGGAGTTCCAAAAATAGAAGAGTGTGGTTAAGTGTTGATATATCAGGATTAAACCCTACATACTGAGATAAAGATGCCACATCCACGCCCATTCCATCAGCTTTGACTGACTGAAGCCGGTGCCATTTTGATGGTAGATATTCCTACTCTTTTAACCCTTGTTCAGTAATATTCTCATGAAAATATGTCCAGGGGGAAATAAGCTGTTTTGCAGCTATTATACCAAACAAAATTATTTCAACCTCGGGGCAAACACAATATTACACCAACATGACCCCTTCTCACCCTCAATATGACAGAGTAACCACACAGATCCTATCAGTAAACATGAACTGGACAAGCAGGATCCACAAATACATGCCTGAAGAGCTTCTGATAGCAAGGCTATCACTGCTGTGCAAATACAAATGGGAAATACACTGCACAACTTCTTTTTTATTTTTAGATATATATTTTTTACTTTCTTCAGCATCTTCTTCCTCATTTTCAAATAGTGTACTGTTCATCATCAAATCATATCAGGAATGAGTGAAGTAGAAACAAAATATATCTTTTTCTCTAAAGAAACATGAGCTTTTGGCTTTTCCTAATAAAAAGAAACAGGGGTATAGGAGAGGCTGGACTCTATTTTGCTATCTACACTTGAGCCAATTTTGATGGAGAAGATGGATCTCATGAATAAATTGAGCAAAATACCCTGAAGTATCAGCGGCACAGAGGAATTTGTGTTGAGATTGCTCATGTAAGATATTACAAACCCCACATGATTTCATGGCAGAATCTGCTTCAACAGCCTGTACCTCGCTTAGCTTACACAATAACATCCAAAGCCACAGTTATCAGTCTTCTCCGTCAGCAGGTGAACAACTTGGACACATTCCTCCTCCCAACAGAAAACCTCCAAAACTAATTCAATCAAGAGCACACAGGCTTTCCAAAAACATATCAGCTGCTGACAAGCGATTTTACAGTTCAGGCTGAGCTCAGTAATCACAGCCCAGCCTCTGTTCTCTTGGAACATGACGCTTGTGCTAATATGTTCTCCAGTGATCTCTATAAAAGGGAGCAAAAACACCACAGTTAAAAACTCAAACCTCCAATCCAGAGAAACCCAGGGTAATTTGCTTTGTAATTTTTTCCCCCTTCAATTTCCTTTTAGACTTGGCAAGGCGCCAGATGAGAACCTTTCATTTGGTGAAAGGGGGAGGAGGCGCACCAAAAAAAAAAAAAAGAATGAGAAGCACCCTTTCCTTTCCTTACTATCCTAGTTAGGCCCAGCTCGGGTAAACAAAACCTCTGGGAAAGTTCTCTTCTGGTTCCCGAGGTCCTCCTCACCAGAAAAAAAAAACAAAAAAAAAAACATGCTCATTTACAACCCAATTCAGCGTAAACACTCTGCAGCTGCCTCTCCTGTGATCAGAGGGGCTATTCACGCCCAGCAGGCCACCGTACATGCAGTGCCAAGCTGACATATACAGATATATTTCCCCCTATGTGTGCTGCAGTCAATTTGTAAAGCGACTCCACAGCACAGCGTGTCCACACAGTCGGCTCGCAAGCTGTGTTCTGATCTGCGGGCCCAATCGATTGGTAATTCAGTTTAAAGCTAAAATCATTACTCCTTCTGCCGCGCACAGGCTGCACGGCCACAAGGACTGGTAGTCCACGACTACATATGGTCGCGTTGAAGGGGGAAGTTCTCTTTTAAGTGTGTGTCTCTCTCGCTCTCTCTCTTTGCTTTGTCTCTCAGTGTGAGGAACCTCACAGTGGAGTGCTGTGCTGTGCCAAAAATGTACCAAGGCCAAAGAGAAAAGCTATGGGCCTTATCTGCGGTGCGAATCGAGCCGATGACAGTTTTGCCCAGGCTGTGTCCTGATTATCTCCTCTTTTTAACTTGTGGGCACGAGGCTCCGGCTCTGTGTCATTAAACTGGGTCTGTTTGCTTTTGTCAAATCTGGACCCGGAGGAGGAGCCTAAAACCCTTACTGTGATATGAAAATGGCAATAAAAGGCCACCTGTTTCCTGGACCTCTACCGGCGTCTGGTGTCTAATCGGCGCGTATTTAAGCGTGTTAAGGGCGATGTCTCGGCCGGTGCCGCGGCCCTCTCCGATAAGAGCAGGCGTAATATTCGGTGTGTGTTCCCTTTAACTTATGGAAAATACAGTCCCCAGAGTGCTGTCTCTGAAATATGAGAGCAGGGAATTATAGATGGTCCTAGTTTGGGAGTTAACCCTGAGCAGGGCCTCAGCTCCCGCTCTGCTCTGCTCTACATGGCATAGGAACATTGCAGCGTCCCGGTTTATGACACATGGAAATAAGCCTGCCCGTCCAGCCACCACTGACAGGCTTTAACTATGAAAATAAAGGAAACTCGTCGAGTGATTTCACAGCTCAACAAATATGCATATTATTTTATTTCAAGTTTCCCAGTCATTACGGCGGTGTTGAGAGACTTAATAAAAAAGTCTCGCTACGGTTTATTTGCGAGAGTGAGGACTTCTGGCGTGTGTTCCCTCGAAGTTAAATCCAGATGCAAATTTGAACAGGTTGAAAAACATGGGGAGATATTTTGCATGCGCAATGAGCGCTGCCGTGCATCAGAGCAACAGGATCACGTTGGCCACTGTAGAAACTACAAGGGTAGGTCTGTCGGTCTATCCACCAAGTTTGAACCACATTAGATAAGATATGTTGGAGTTATCACCATTACACAGAGACACACACACACACACACACGTGAGTACCCACTTGCATTTTGCGTGTCAGTGTAATTAAGGTTTGGTAACGCTACATGGTACATATTATGATCATGCACAGTAAAAGGGGGTTGTTTTTGTACCTAGAGCAAAAATGTATTCCTTTTTGGAGCTTTTACTCAAAGTGCTATTTACATAGATGTTTCATTTTATCTTGATAGACTATGTTTAACTTTAACAACTACGCAATAAAACGTATCACAGTTCTTCAAATTACAGACAACATAATACACGATGACAAATATCACAAATAAATTTATATCATGATTTTTTTTTTTTTTTTTAACATACACCCACGCAACCACAACCTGCTTTGGCACACACACACACCATATACCACAGACGATCTAAAACACGCTCCCGGTTCCCGGAGCTGATGTTTATCGAATTCCCCTGAAGCCTCAAAACCTGGAAGTTGATGCCAAGACAAGAGATGACCTAGCATGTCATACCGGCGGTATCCTGGGCCCCTGTTTCCACTAGTCTAAATGCCAGGCAGTTCGGCATCCAACATCCCACCTCTTCTCATGGATGAGAGTCTGCTCCGTGCTCTCGAGAGCAAATCCTAAAAGAAAGCAAGAGCTAAATGGGGTTCCATCTTTGATCTGGCGGGGTGCAAAGCCATTGGCCCACAGCCACAAAGGGGCTTAGGCCATGGAGAGGGCCTCCGAAAAACATAGTGTGGCTTTCCCACAATGGCAGCGCCGCGTAGACACACAAATCTCGAGGAAACAACACAAGAAAGGACCAGCTTGGTTTGTGTTGTCTTGCGTCTTGCCTCTAAGCCCTGTCTTCAGGCTGTGTACTCGGACCAGCTTTGAAGTGACTCCAGCTCAAGATGGTATCAGAGGTAAAGATTTTAACCAGGCTTACTTTACTCAGCTCTCCATTCTTGCGCTATGCTAGCTGAAAGCTGCCGCGGCTTTAATGGAGTTATTATCTGGAAATACATGGTTAAATGTCATACAGGAGAAAGAAAAGGGCTTTTCCACCACTGGAAAATAGGTTTGTTTTGGTGGTGGTAATGGTGATGGGTTTGCTACCACTCTTGGTTTTGTCGGCTGGCTATGAGCTCTGGGACTTGGATCCACATAAAGCTCTATTGAAAGCTGCTGGGAATGGAGTTCTTTCTTATTGCTCTAGCGGCACTGACACATTTCTCTATTCCCTGGCTACCATTACTGGTTAATACAGTCATTATAACTGGCTTTGAGACTGTGCACAGGCAGGAGAACATACAGGCTTTCTAGAGAACTCAAGGCAATCCTCTGTTTCTTATGGAGTAATTGCTGAAAAATTCTACTCGACCGGGGAGATTGAAACAATATGTGTTATGCTACTCTGGTGTATAGCAGGTACATAAACCCTGTACTGTACATTGAGATCAGCGATTCATTCATCTCAAGCACGACCAAAACGATTCGTTCGGTTGAATCACCATCTACAATCAGTGGGCTCTGCGGTGTTAGCCTTTTAAGCTTTCGCTGCCTCTCCCCTTACTCGCTAATCAAAACGTCCGAGGCCGGAAATGGATTCTAATACCCCCCTTGCATGTATTATAAAGATGCTGCTGTATTGCGAGCCGGCATGTATGTACATCCAGCCGGAGCTGCCTGCATCTTTCTCTATTATTCTTACGATAAGCCCGCAGTAACTACAAACCGACCAGTTGTTCAATCTCGATAAATGTGGAAAACACAGAGTGCTGAGCGGTGACTCATATATCAGTCTATTATACACTACAGGGCTGACTGTATTAAACAAATGGCTGTGCCTGCAGCTGGAGAAGAGAGGCAGTATAGGGGAGCAGGGGTTATTGTCTAATTTAAATCTTGGCTGCCTTCCCAGAGCTGTACCACATTCCAATTTGTGGCTGTGTTGCTTGGCGCTACTGACACAGGTCCGGCTGCAAATACTCTTTCGGCTCCTTTCCAGAAATGTGTCTTGGAAACTGACGATCAACAGGTTGGCAGAGATTAATGGTGCAACTGGGGCAAATTAGCCAAAATTATGAAAATCGACAGATAAGGGGTGTTTTTATTTTGTGATGCTGTTTTAGGATGTGTCCTGTTTTTGTTTTTTTTTGCTTTTTTGTCGTACCGATAATATCCCTATAATCATTAGATCTTGGCGGGCAAGAACACACACTCGTAAAAGAAAGCCACTGCTTCTGTGTCATCTTAAAATTCCACAAGGAAATGGCAGCTGGAAGAGACAACTGTGGAAACATGCAGTAGCTGTCGAGCCAGTGGTTGATCTCTTAGCAACACATTAGAAGCAATTAGCCCTTTGTCAAGCATCTACTCTCTGGCATACTATTGTCTAATTCATCTGCTTGACTGACAACGCTTGACGCCAGGATAACTCAATGGCGACGCTGACATCTGTGCAGGGAATACGTTGCGCTTTTTCTTTCTTTTTGCTCATGAAAGGAACCATCACGGCTAAGTGCACTACTCTATATTTTAACGGTATTCTAATCATGAAATGTCATTTTAACGTGGAAACATTTCTAAACGAAGCGTGAGATTACGAGTCTCGAAATAATTACGAAGTTGAAGCCTTGTCATTCATTTCAGAACATGGCACTGACATTTAGAAGTGTTCATAACAAGGAGATACCTGTACCACTGATCTGTTTAGACATCATGCAAATATTATTCCATTCCACAATGTCAAATGACAGCATGGAGATCAAAGGCACCTGGAAATGACAGACGATAGACTAGAGCTACTGGGGGACATCTTTCAAAGGAAGAAAAGGGAAGCATATAGCAAGCAAATATTCATAAATATGAGAGAGTGAAGAGAGAGTCTTAGCATTTGACTTGTTGAGCAAATGTATGAGCCAATGAAGTCGTAGGAGTCATAAAGTCAGTCATGTACATTGCAACCACAAACCAGGATTTGGAATCGGCATCGGAGAATAATGATAAATCCATTAGCTTCCCCCTCAACTGAATTAGCCTTATTAAAGTATAATACCGTACATTAAGATCCTAATCCGACTGATTTGCTTGATAGCTAGGGTATAACTTTTCTTGTGCCTCAGAGGTAGTTAAAAAGTTAGTTCCTCCAAGAATATTGCATGTGAAACAGTACATGAGAATAACTCTGAACGTGCCTCTTCTAGCAGCTTAGAAAAGGGTCGGCCTATATGTTTTATTTGTACAAATCCCCCTCACCAGCGGTATTGATTTCTTCCTTTGACCACAGCTCCCTCGGAGCACTTTTATCCCATTTCGACAATCCAGGAAGTAGAAAGAAAAAAGGGGTCGCTGACATTTCCTGTATTTGAGACTTGACCTCTATTTCAGAGCCTTGCTGTGAGGCTCTGCTCTGAAATAAATGAGCGTTGCACAGTCCGTTCTGCACTCTACCTGGCCCTGCATGTTCAGCCGGGGCTCTTCATTCATCTTCATTAGGCTCATGTTTGACCTGTTTCTCCACATCTCTTTTGAGTACACAGTCTGCGGGGAACATCGCGAGCCGTGATACAGTAGCCTTCCCCCAGTTTACGCGAGTGTGTGTCTTCGAGGACCCTTCGACTACTCTGGTTAAGGACGGCTATACAGAGATATGATATTCGTAGATTGGCCACCGGTCGCAAAGAATTTCGTTAAAAAACAAAACACAGATCGTTTCTGTGACACGTGTCATGAGAAAAATTAAGATATCCGATCCTCACGTGTCAGGTAAACTTGTAGGCCGCATGTCCTGTTCAATGTCCTGATGGAGGTCCGTGCCTAGAGACACCGAGCTGCATTGAACCAAGACACACACCACTGCAGCCTGCCACTCGTGGCTGGACAGGTGAAGAAAGCACCATTGTACTTCAGTGACAGCGAGGGAAAGAATTCCCACTGTCATCCTGTCATCGGCCAATTTACCTGGAGCCAGAGGGGGAGATTCAGTGGACACATAGGGAGAGGTAATCTCTTCATTCATCTTCACTAAAGAGATCGACTCAATTAGCCTGCCATGTTGACTGGCAGCCCTTGTATTTCACTGTTTGCTTTTCAGTTCAGTTCTGTTCTTTTTTTTAATAAACGTTCTTTCTTTTTTATATCAGAAGCAGTGCCGTTGATGCCGGCTGAAAAGAAAGGCCCATAAAATTATTCAAAGCTAATGCACAACAGTGAACTAATCATGATGTCTTTATTCAAATCTGCCAAGTCTGAAATATTCACCACCACAATTTACTGTGACTGATTAGCCAATGGGAGGGTTGCTTGGGGATATATCTCCAGAGCGCTGTAACTGAGCGGATTTGACTTGGGAGAGGTTCTTCTGCTGATAACTACACACACACACACACACACACACACACACAAACACACGCGTGCACATGCACACGCTTTCTCATTAATGTATTCTTCCTTTTTTTTCCCCCCTCCGAAGCACACATTAGAAATTATGATGCTTGCAGAAATAGCCGCACGCTGAACAGTTTAATACTCAGACGGACCGACATCCCCCTACAAATACTAATCCATATCGTTTTATTTAATCTGATGATTTGCGGCAGCATATCCCTCGCTAGCCCAGAGACCAGTCAGTACTGGTTTGCCTGGTCAGGGCTAGAGTTGTCAGATCCAGGAACTCAAAAGATCAGGGACAACAATAGCCTTGGGTCGGGGGAGGGGGGCTGCCGTGGTGCCCTCTGACATCCTACAATACACGCATTATACAGCATGTTGGTAGAGCTGTCTGAGGGCCACTGCAAATATTGTGCTTTGAAATATCTTCAAATGGGAGAGTCAGTGCTTTCCTTGTATGCGAGAAGTGTAGGCCTACTGTAGACCTATATCCCGCTAGGTATGTTTTTCACATCCCAGCGTTGATACGCTGAGTTATGATCGGTGACATATTCAGTCAACGGTCCACTCGTGTTCGTTTGTTGGCAACGGCTAATGTGTGTCAGATTGTTACGGCTTAAACCATCAGAACAACAGTAAACTGAGACAGTAAGCCATTACATAAAGTCAAATAAAGAGGCTGTATTCATTGTAATCCCATATGGGTAATTATGAGATTAATATGCCTATCCTGGTTTTTGGGGGGCGCCCGTGCCAAAAATAAGCAATAGGGGCTTTATCGACTGCTGTCCTGATGTCACAGCGTATCAAAACCGCTTCCCTTCACATTAAACCTCATTGGTTTGTTTTTTTTGGAGGGGAACAAAAAAGATATGGTGCCTGTATAAGCCAAAACACACCACTAATGCTCAGGGGCATGATTTGCCATTGTTATTCAGTGCTCGCTCACCTACACTTAAAACATGATCCTTCTGGATTTTAATTAAGCGCCAAGGTGTTTCCCATGGGGTTTTGCCCTGGCAAAGAAAACCACTTTGATTTATGTACTTACTTTGTTGTTCCTGCTTTAAGCTCCACTGTTATGAGAACTCTGGTGAATATGAATGCATGCAAACGGACAATTATTGTTATTTGTTCATTATGTAATGTTGAGAATATACAGTGCACATTCCTCTGAAAATGCCAATACCCAGCAACAGCGTGGTTGCACAGTAATGTATACAGCTGTCGTATCATTTCAGGATTTCAAACTCCGATATGAGTTTGAATAAAAGCCATTTAAAAAAGCGGCAATAGTAACCACACAGATCTTGTTGGCTTTTGACACACAGAGTGAAGACTGGACCTTGTGGCAGCTCAACTGGGTCCCACTAATGTGAGTGTGCTTAGCCTTAAAAGCAGGCCTCTCTGCCCTTTGTTTAACACTGAGTGATACCAGCCCTCTCAAGTGTCACAGACCTGTACATCTGTCAGGGTAAACAACATTAAAACAGCAAGCGGGAAATACAGTAAAGGTTGTTTGTAGCTAGACATATAAAGATAACTCCCCTTTGATCCTTGCACACATTAGAAAAAAGGACTAGTATAATAGTATGAGAAGCATGCCCTGTACACACTCTGGCTTCAGACTGTATTGTTTGGTGGGAAAAAATGATGTAATTTACAGATTTAACATGAACATTACAAGTAATAACTTAATGGCACCAGTAGCTATACAGATTAATATGATGTAAGTATTATGTTTATTCTTCCAGGGTGTCTACATGTATCAGCAAGTTACATTTAAGACTTTTTAAGACCTTTTAATTCCACAGTTTAATTACATTTCAGGCCAATTTTGTGATAAATAAATAAGCACCAAATGTGAAACAGAAACACACCGGAAACCGAAGCGCCACAAAGAGCCTGGCTGTTCACACCAGAAGCCATTTCTCCTGCGCCGGTCAACAAGAGATTCTGCTCCTATCTGCTCCAATCACACGTAGAGGGTAAATAGACCAGACATCGAAACTAAAGTCGCGAGCGGGTCAGTGTGAAACGCCCGATCTGCAAACATGGGCGCCGAAAGGAAACTGGCTTCACGGTGCTTCGGTGTCCGGTGTGCTTTCAGCGTAAGACTACTGCATGTCGTCTGTCGCTGGGCTGGTCTGGCCATGTTTAGGCTAGGCCAATGTCAAGGCAGCATGCCAATTTCCATGCTGAGAGTAATTTAGTGATTTCCATGCTGTATTATTATGGTGGTTCACTGTTTCATAGTTTATACATGGCATACAACGACTTACATTGACATTACATAATTATTTTGTCACTATCTGTCACGTTAAGTAAATGGCCCACATCACAGTTAGTATTAGTTTCTATCTAATGTTACTGAATTAGTGCACAAAGGTGCCTTTATTAATTTTCTCGCCCCTTGGTTATTACAGGGACCAGACTATTACAAACACTTGTAGTAAGGGTAATTCAAATTGCAGCCAGTAACATCCTATGGGGTAATAAACATGTTAGCCAAAGCTAATATTAGTATTCCTGAGCCTAGCGAAGTATTGCTTACTCAATAAAAAGGTAGTATGGAAAGCAGCCAGTCCTCTACATAAAATGTCAAGGTCCCAGAAGAAAGTGATCCAAACTACTTAAGTGTATCAACATGTTACACTGTTTTCAATATCAAGCCATATAGCCTGCATATAGGCAGTATGAACATTACAGACTTATATACACAATGATCTGGCACACACTTCGGCTTATCCATAAAAGATTACAACATCTTTGAAAAGGACAATAGCAAAGGTTCCTTGTTCTAATAACCTGAGGTTTGCCAATAGCGCTATTGAGAGATGCTATGAGGTACAGCTGTGTGAAACAGAGCTATAGTTGAGGAAGGATCTCAGGATTTCTCATAAATTGGCTCTGCTTGGGCCGGCAGGTAGATAAAATCAAAATTCCATTTTGTTTCAATCAAGACGCGCAATTGTCATTTCATAGTGCACACAGACTAGCAGGCATTAGTTACAGAGAGGAGACGTGCTGTGAAAACGGCAGAACTAACATCCCAGCCTTATATCCGCCAAAAAAGAGACTTAAATCGGTAATGTGGGGGCATTTTAATTTGGATATCTAAAAAATGACCAGGATGTTGTTAAAGACGGATATCCGATTTGCAAAACATGCAGACGGAAAGTGACTGCCAACGGGTCCAATGCATCTAACATGCATCTCATCCTTAAGATCACCATCCATCCCTATATGCCCAAGTCACAGTAAAAACCTAAACTAGCTGCTAACTAAACTGGCCCCAAAACAGTTAAACTAACCCTGGAGCAGCTCACAGTGGAGCAGTCCTCTGGGCGACTTTACTTTCAATTTAATGTGAGTTGTTTTTTCGGGGATAGTTTGCTCTCCAGCTCCAAGTGAGGAATGGGAGGGGCTGAGCCTGAGACTCTCTCCCTCTCCCTTTCTCCCTCTGTCTCTCTCACTGTACGTTCAATGATTTTAAGTAGCCAAATGTTACACTATAAAAACTAACGATAATCAATATTTCAGTTCATTAGCTCTATTTGAAATATTCTGCTATAAGCCATTCTCTCTCTCTCTCACACTCTGTGTGTGTGTGTGTGTTTGATATACGATATGTATATACGTACACACATATATATATATATATATATATATATATATACATAAATAATCTTTTTTATTTTTTATAATCTTTAAAAAAAAAAGTATAATAATTGTGAAAACAGTGAAATTTCCACGCCACGTCACAATGCCACGCAACCCGCCGACACAAGTCAAATCCTCAACCCCGTGGGCGACACCGGATCTTTAACCTACGGCGAACGAGAGATTAGAACGGTCTGCCATCTCAATGTCACAAGGCCCATTTTCAGAGCCAGAGCTTGTGTTAAGGTCCGTTCTCCTAGATGCATATCAGAAGCTAATGGAGTCTTGAAACTGCAGGGGTGCGGTAGGATCACCGTGATTAGCTTGTGGAACTGCTGAAGGTCACTACCGCTGAGCTGAGCAGCCACAGGCCTTCATAAAATCATGCAGCGTATCATTATTTTCAAAGTGTTTCATTATGGACGGTTAACCTTGGCTAACTCCGAGCTAACACTTTAATCAACTGCCTGTAATGTCTCTGATACAGTATAATCATTCTGCCTCTCGTCTCGTTCATCGGCGAGGGACTGGGGGGGGGGGGGGGAA
>OMKL01084068.1:15835-32975 GCA_900302295.1 Parasudis fraserbrunneri | reverse complement strand
CTTCTGTTTAAAGGGAAAATCCACCCTAAAGTAGAATTATGTTATAGCTATAATATTGTACAGCTCAGTTTTTGATTTGTGAAAATGAGCAAGTATCTCCTTAAGCTGAATACCAGAGAGACAAAACTCGAGTGATGATGTCATCAACAGACAAATCCTGGGGCTGCTCCACAGACGGCAAATTGCATCTCCAAGGACAATATGACATTATTGTCTATAGTGATTTTACTGGGATATGGGTCCATTTTCTGATTCAGAGCTATAAGCCCTACATTTAAATAAAACTCTTGGGTGTAATAGCTCAAACAAAAATTCACAAAATATGTGACAAATTCGGTGTCAATGGACCAACTCAAAAAAGTCTCCTTGATGACATCGCAAATTCAAGACTTGATGCTCTAGTTTCCAGCTTAGGTAGACAGGTGACTTGATCTTGACTTAACTGTACAAGATCATTGGAATAGCCCAATGGACATTCTATTTTAGGGTGGATTTCCCCTTTAATATGACTGCCTCCAAGATCAGATGGGAAATGGAGGAGGCTCGATATTATATGATGATGAATTGGGTGTTGAAATTTGGGATGCACCGATATTTGTCTAGTCTCCAGCTGTAATATGTAACAGCTACATATCTAGCTAGCTAGCTACATATTGCAGCCGGTAAAAGCAATGTTGACTGACATGAATTTAAGCCCCCGCGGGTGACGGGCCATATTGAATCAAACGTTGAAATAGTTATCTCGACTCCGAGTCGCAGTCAATTCAAAACGTCAGCGTCCAGAAAGTAGACAGACTCATTCCTTTTACAGACTGTGATATGTAGCTAGCATAGCGTTACATATTACAGCAGGGGGCCACCAACACCGACATCTACTTGTGAAGCCAATACAAATATCTGATTTTCCCCCACCTTTATCAGCCAGTACTGAAACCACTTGTTGTAATGTGGCATTTTATAAATGCAGGTACAAAACAGGCTAAAGTTTTTCCAGACATAATGAAGTGGTATCATGAGTCAGGGGACTAATATCATTCTCCTTAGCAATTATAAGGCACAACCATGTAAATTAACAGACATGTTGGTCTTTAAACAAATGTTGTTTTTTTGGTGTTTTTCTGTTGTTCGCTTGGCACTTCCAATAAATGGGTCACAAAAATGCCAATCCTTCAATCGGCCAAATACAAACAGTAAAAATTTTATAACCAATTCTGAGTGTGCTTTTTCAAGCCCAAATCAGCCAATACCGTTTGTCTTCCAATATACAGTGAGGTCTGTACGTCTGAGTACAGTGAAATTGTTTTTATTGTTTTGGTTATGTACTCCAGCACATCAGATTTGGAATAGAACATTGACTATGAGGTTAAAGTGCAGACTTTCAGCTTTAATTTGAGGGTGTTTACATCCATATCGGTGTGAACCATGTAGGAATTGTAGCCCTTTATACACTTTGCATTTAAATGGTCATTCATGAAATTATTTTGTCTTTCCTCCTAACAAAGCAGAGACCACTGCCCCTCAATGCATTTGAATGGGACTTAACAGGATTTTAGATGTATAGTGGACTCTCCATAGTACAATTGGACATGAAAAAGTCACTGAAATTGCACCTATTATGCTTATGTGTCCGACTTAACGGTCGCAGTCTTTAGGATTAAAGACTAAAGGATTTGCAACCAAATGTTAAATTTGATGACTTTATTTAAGTTCGTTAATTTGTACAATTGCTTTGGGTCCCCCAAAATGGAGGGGCTATGTATAAAAGGCCTACCAATCCTACACAGTTCACCCGATATGGATGTAAACACCTTCAAAAGCTGTGGCCTTAAAGCTGAAAATTTACTCCGCTTTTTTTCGTTGTTCCATATCAAATCCAATGTGCTGGAGTACAGAGACAAAACAACAACAAAAATGTTCACTGGACTCAGACTTCCGGACCGCACTGTAACAGTGGATCCCTAGTTGAAATACAAATGAGGCCCGTTATTTTCAATCTTAATACTGTATTTTTGTATCATCTGACCTCATACAGATAGATTCTGAACAGAATCATGTCAATTGGGCCATTATGTATAGTATTAATGATATTTCCTGTTTTCTGCTTCCTTCAAATGTGTAGTGTATGGTGAGACGGGCAGCCATGTCTCATTCCTAAGTAAGGGGACCATAATCAGCATAGCATGGACGATATTCTTGTGTGATGGGATTATTATTCTTTTTTTTTTTTATATAATTTGCAGCAGGCATGTTCTCATGTTGCCGTTTCTGTCTCAATAATATCACAGTATTGTGTGGAAATGACTGCATAATTCTTGGCTGCAGACAGTGTTGTGCGTGAATATTTATATACTCAGTGGCGATGACTCAACCCAAGGTCCTGTTTGATGCCACCTAGCCTATCTAACAGGCTTTTTGCCTACACGACAGTTGCATTTTTTCATTCTCAGCACAGATAAGAGTGTCAGGGAGGCTTTGGGTCCTAGAAGCTCATCCAATTTGATCATGCTGCAGGTCAGCTCCCCTGCCAAGCCTTAACACTGCCCCGGGACACAGCTTGGCTTCAGGGACCCCACTGCTTCCCTCCACCCCCTCACTCTGGGGAAATAATTCATCCTCCTCTCCACCTGGAGTGCTGGACCTGCCTGTATCCTCCTACACACACACACACACACACACACACCAAGCTGCCTCTCAGACAGAGACGCTTTACTCCCTCATGCTGCACACACATAGGAGCTCTCACTCCTCTCTCCTGTATGGAATAATTTGTCCACGTGGTCACTGCAGCAACATATCGTCTCCCCCTGTTTCCCCTCTCCCCGTACTGCAAAACCTTTGTGATATAAACATGACCTTATGACAGTGAGGTTATGACACGCACTATGAAGATGTCATAATCTAATTACCGTGTATGGGTGAGTGGGTGAGGCGTCCGCCTGTCAAAAACAATAGCTTCCTCCACACTAGGCACATCTGACCTTACAGACTTCTATTACATGGATGTGACAGACACTAGGACCGCTTGCTAGCCTTTTCACTTTTAACGTAAGAATTGGATTCTGTTTATATATCGCGTGAAATTCTTTTTGGCAAATAAGCACAGAATTTTAGTAGGGCTGAACAAATAATCAAAATTTTATTGAAATTGCAATATGGTCTTGTGCACTATCCAAATCACAGGAGGTACAGTATTTGTTAAAGGCAAAATGTGTCAAAATACCATTCTAAATGAAGTATTGTGGTACAAATCGTATTCTACAGACAGAAGAAAACATCTTTGTTTGGTACAGATCCCCGCAAAACACCATGATCATTTTTTATGTTTTTCAATGAAAATGAGAACAACACAAAAATGATCATTCCCTCTCATCATGAATCATATCGCAACTGCAATATCAGTCAAAATAATCACAATAGATATTTTTTCCAAAATGCTCAGCCCTAATTGTTCGATATGTTCGCTGGAGCTTGAAAAGGAGAATTATTTGAGACTATGCGCGACAGCCCCAAAAGAAAAGTTTCAAAACGGTGTCAAAGTGATAGACGTTAAAGTAAATTGGATAATCATTGGCAATTATCCCCATTAAAATTTCATTATGTATAGCAGGCTGAACAAATGGGTTGATTACCATATCGTAAGGCTTGATTGGTGATTTGACTTTTCTCCTGACAGAAAAAGGACTAAAGAGAAACATAGATCTGAAATAGCTGTCAGTTACATGCTGCTGTTTTCGAGAGGGCGAATCAAACTCACAGTGGTGTGCATATCGGGACGTAGGTTGACTCCCACATTAGTTTGAGATTCGGTTCATGCCTTAAATCAGGCCCAAGATAAAGTTTTTTTTGAAAGACAGCAAGCAGTATTTCTCCTCGTCTGTTGACCTCCAACTGGAGCAGTGTGGGTGTGTAGTGGATTTTTTTTCTTTTTTTCCCCCTTCTTTTTGTTTTGCTTCTTCAAACTAACAATGAATGAAGTTATGTAGATGCTGTGACCTGGTGCATTATGTATGAAAATGGTTTCTACTTTGCCCAGTGCTCGAGCACAATGCTGATGTTTGTGTGTCTTTTTTGTATTCTCCACAGGTGTGGTTATGAATACTATGCAGGATGCAGTGTTTGTCTGTATAATAATTGCCTTCATGAATTGTGACACTGTCTAACTGGGGTCATCTTTTGTTTGTGCCCACAGCAATGATTTCAGCAAAATGGTTGCCGAAGAGTACCTCAGCTTTTTTGAATTTACAGGGATGACATTGGACCAATCTCTCAGGTACTGTTCAGCACTAGTCCATAGGAGTGGAACCATTTATCAATTTATCAAACCATTAATGATTTCCGTCCAAATATTTAGACAAATATTCAATGCATGATGAAAGCTTACATTTAACTTTGGCTCGATCTTAGTCCACTAAAATAATAGGCTACTTTTAACAGTATAATAGGAGATATGACTGGACTGATTCAGTGAGTAGCAGTTCAACATATTAAAATAAAACCTTACACCAAGGTATTGATTCACAGTATTATGGTTATACACCCATACTGGTAGCCATATTGAGAATATAGCTTCCTCCAAATGGGGAAGAATCCTCAGAAGCACAGTTCCTCAGGCTTAGCTGGTGCTCTAATAAATATACATCTTGTTGCAGTTAATGATCCTCGTCTCTATCAGGAGACACAAGGGCATGTTTCTGATGAGCCTGATACTGATCTGCAGCGCATTTCATCTGACTGTCTCTTGTTGTTTCCTCAGATCCTTCTTGAAAGCCTTTGCACTAATGGGTGAAACCCAGGAGAGAGAGCGGGTTTTAATCCACTTTTCCAATAGGTACTATACTTGTAACCCCACCACCATCTCCACACAAGGTACATAGACCTTTGACATTTTCTGCTTGGACTAATTGAGTTATTTTTGTGGGAATCAAATCTATGATTTTGGAGATAGCTGATTTCAGATATTTCAGATATTTCAGATATCGGTGGCAGTTCGATTTGCCACCACTCAATTTCTAAACATGCGTTTTCCTTATATGTTTGATCTGATGTTGATGTTTTTAATGTTCTACAGTACTGCTTTTCAGTGTAGCTGTAGTCGTATCACACCTCTGTTCAGTGTTAAGCATCGTCCTATACTTTGCTACTGTTCTAACTGAATTGAAGCCTTCATGACAATTTCCATATTAATGAAATCAAACCTAATATGCCTCTCTCTTCTTGTATGCATCCTACCTTCTTTTTTTCCTACCCTGGAGTGTCACGTTCCCCCCATAGCAACAGTCTTGGTAACAACAAGCCTCTGTGATCAGTGGATGGGCAAAAAGCTAAAACGGTCTCCCGGTTACCAAGACTGTTGCCATGGAAGTGATGTTACACTTTGGCCTTATAGAGATGGATGTAGTTACCATCATTATCATAGGAGTGCCCTGCATTGTCCACAGGTCTTTTCCAAGCTAGAACATGCAAGATGTGAAATTTCAACAGCAAGAGAGAGGGGAATGTAAAGTGTTTTTGACTCGAGCCTGTTAAACGCCCACTTGTTGAATCTGTGCACAACAACATGTGCAGGTTGTCATTAAATGGCTTGCACAAGCAGCATTAATTCTACATTGTGTATTTTCCTGAAACATCTCTGCAGTTGTTATGCACTGTCATTGGCAACTAATTTGCAATAGCTGATGAAATCTTCATTTTACAGATGGAGTCCATTGCCTTACATGTGCTTTGATGCTGTTGAACACGGACCTGCATGGCCCTGTAAGTTCATCTCACCTTTTTGTTCCTGTCATCTTGAGCTCAAGTTTAGTGCAATGATCCCATCACATCATGAGGTGCTTCCTCCTCCTCCCATCCTTGTGGGCAACAGAGCCCAGTGCCACTAGGGGGCGACAGTAGCAGCAACCTCTCCACCTCAGTCAGGAAAGGAGCTGCATCCATGGCTGAGCATGGAAAGAGACTGGGTCAAGTCAGTTTCCCCATAATTCCGTCAGCAGTGGTCGCTCTCCACTTAGAAAATATTCAGAGTGGCAAAAACAACAAAAAGGCACAATCTGGTCTTATTGACTCCCCCAATAAATTATGTACATCAGAATCGAAGGCACTTCATTAATCAAAGACTGTACAGGAATTTGTCTTGGTTGCAGTGGTACAGGGACATACCATGTTTACAAAGTTCCACAGTACATCAGAACCACATGGCACAGTGACAACATGACCTCACATACAGCGCACACAGGGACAGCAAGACAAGCAGTATATAGTAGACCAACATATCACTCCAGAATTAGAATTAGAAGCTCTTTATTACCAAGTATATTTGGCAGTCACCAGGAATGTTGACTGGGTCTGAGACTGGACCAAGAACTGTAACTCTCCCACTGCTACAAAACATGCTATTGGAAACATACCGGATATCATGAATAAATGAGATGCAAAGTTCTTCAATTGTATTTCAGAGAAAGCCTTCCTTGGGGGCCTGAATTCACCCTTTTCTATGTCCCAGCCACCTTAGTTACCATTGCTATGAGTCTATCAAACGTTCGATCATTTTAAAGCAACAGCTGATGTGTAAACATTTGTAAAGGTTTGTGAACTTTTGAGTATGGTGTAGCTAATCCAAGGTAAATCATAATAAAGGAAGGAGGTATTGTCAGTGGTTGCTATGTATCGTGCAATGCGATTGTGGCTTAAATCAATGGGAGTCAATTACCCTGACAGAAAATGTGGATATCAGCTGGCTAGCGAACAAACAAATTACTAATAAAACTAATTGGCCCACCGCAGAGACCCGGGGTTCAATTCCTGGTAGCGGTACTTGCGGCTTGGTCAGATGTTCCAACGAACACAATTGGCAGTTTTTGTGGATGGGAAGCCGGTGGGGTTTTGGTCCCGGTCATTGCACTAGTGACTCTTACTGGTCAGTCCACCTGTTCAGCGGGGAGGGCATCTGGGGGAGATGGCGTGAACCTCAGCGTGCATTACGCCCTCTTAGTGGTACTCCTCGCTGTCAGGTGAAAAGAAGCTGCTGGCGACTCCATATGTGTCGGAGGAGACATGTGGTAGTCTACACCCTCCCCAGACCGACAGAGGGATAGCGCAATGACCAGAGCCGTGACACACACGGGGAAGTTACATAACGACTAAATTGAGGAGAAAATGGGAGAAAGAAAAAAACGAATCAGCCACTGTTAAGTTCATTTCAGTGGATCAGAAACATCTACTGCCACTATAAACTTGATTAATCACCTGCTAGCATAAATTTCCAATGTTAATCTCTCCTAGCAGACCATCCGACTTGGTCACATAAATTTGTAAGCTTCCGCTGTTGTGATGCTGCCTTGACTTCTCCTGGCTTTCTACTCGTCCTAAGCAAGGAAGAGAATAATGAATGCCTCACCCACCAATAACAGCCTGTCCAAGTCAAGGCAATAATTAGGTGCTTGTAAATAAATGATTGAAATTAGATTTAGACTATTTCCTTTGGGAAAACCCCCCATAACAAACATGTTCCATAGACTCTTAAGGAATTATACAAAATAGTTTAATTTAATCACCTATGATACTTGAGGATACTTGTATTGTAACCTGCATATACAGTAGTATCAGGGTTCAAATCCCAAGCTTTCATTTGATTAACTGTCTTACTGTCACTTCCACAGGATTCTCATCCTTCTCTAAAATGGCTGTTTCGGCCCGACAAGGGCACAGTCGGAGATGAACAGACGTAGACACAGCCCTAGACAAAGGCTGCCAGATAAAAACATTAAGCTTTCCATCACTGTTTGGCCAAGGTCAGTGGAAGGACGGTGTTGATAGAACAGCACATCCACTGGTTATGAGGAAAGGTGCAGCCAGAAATGTATACTGCAGCATAGGCCACATTACAGAATAAAATCCTAATTGCTCATCTGTCTTTATTTTAGGACATTGTAGCTGCTAGGATCAAAACTTGTTGTACTCTTACTGTCTTTTGTCAGGGGTTACCAAGAATGGAACTCGTTTCTGATAGTGACTGACAGGGGAATTCCATTCTATCTCACTTGTTTCAGTAAAGTGGATAACAGTGTAAATATGACGTCTGTATTGAAGTTCAGTGACAGGTTATTAGGTGACATTTAACATGGTAGGTGACTTGTGGCCAGTTAGGATAGCCCCTGGTTGTCCTATAGTTGAATTAAAAATTTTAAAAAGTTAAACAAGCCAAAATGGAGATGGGAAACGATTGTACATGTAGGATGTTTATAGTGCAGCAAGGCAGGAAACAAACTTGTTTATCTATGGTCTTTGTGTCTGTTTGGTACCAAAATCCTCTAGCCACTCATTATTTCACCAGCTAAATGGATAGAAGTGACCCGAAAATGATTGTTGTTTTCCTGCCAAAGTGCCTTGTAAAACAAATATACCAGCAACAATTACTAGCATCTGGCTGGTGGATGGTGTTAATTTCCTACCTACGGCACTGTTTTAAATTTGTGTTCACATTTTATATTCTAGAAATGAGACTGTAGCCTTTTACGGATTTCATACAGTTAGATCATATAGTTACAGGATCAATAGATAATAAGATTGAAAACATTCAACATCAAAATGCTTTTAGTCACAAGATTTAAAGTCGTACTGTCATCATAGGTCATTCATCATACCATAAATGAACACCTCGGAGGATAAGATGGTAAATATATGCTGTGGCTGGGCTTGATTAGAAGCAGCCGGCTTTAATTTACTTTGAAGAATCAGACTGTGGTACGCTCTGGGACCATAAGGGCACTGTGAGCACAGATGTGCTTGTTTCATCTGGACCCAAGAAGTCCCTGTAGTCGTGTAGTGTGCCCTTGTCTAGTCCCCTAACAGACTTTTAACAGCAGAGCAAGTTCGTTAGAGGACAAGTTGTTCACCACTACTCAATTTCTTTTCTGCCTGGCTGATGCAGTGGAGTCTGAAAAGGTCCTTGGCGACTATATCATGGAAGAGTTTATGATGATTGGATATGAAACAAAAATTATTTAACAATTCGTGGCCTTGTGCTGCCAATACATGTGGGGTACAATCACGTGTCACACAAACAACCCGTGTTTTAAAATTTCTTGTGAGTGGAAGCCAATCGCTATCCTCACCCAGTTTTGGATAAATATTGTGTCTCTACATAGCCACCTTACCAGAGTAGCCGGCCATGTGGGGGATGTTCCTTGTCAAGCCATGGAAGGATAAATACATTTTGTGGGGAGAATCCCATTCTTTGGATACTGCAAACGGACATAAGGCTATCTCCGATTAAGATGAAGCTCTGTATGGAAGATACATGCAGATGCCAGAGAATGTGTTCCATAGACTCATAATTGAGGTCACCACTGCAGTGTTTTTTCTTTCCGGTGGACCATCTGCTAGTGCCTGTCTGCGCACCAGGCGGTCAACAAGGCTTTGTCTGAGCGGGTTTTAGTTGAAGTCTTATCAATACTGACACAGTATAATACCAATCAGACCCTCTGCCCTGTAGAAATGCTGCTGCCTTACTTATTCCAAGGCTAACTGTCAGAAGGAACACAACTTGTGAGAGATAAAATGCATTTTAATTAGTCAGCTCCCCTCCAGACAAGCCTTTGATTTTTCCTCGTTCATGGATAACTGTGCCGCAGTCAGTACACAGCACCATACCCATTGAACTATTTTAGGACTCATTTGGAATAGCCTTGCCCAAACGGCTTGACCACTGTGATGGCACAAGCCATTATTAAGACAATTGTTAAGCCTCATATGTACCCAATTGATGTTTTCATGAGAGCCTTGCTCTTTAAGATGGATTGCCACTGGTAAAAACAACCAGCTGTGACTTGGTTTGAAGGACACTCAAGTATGTTGAATTGTGTAACAAGGCTTGGTGTGTTGATTGGGTTATAGAAAGTTATGGTGTGCTCAGCCATTCTCTGTCCTTGCCTCCATATTTTACAAGCTACCAACAGTTCTTTTAGAATGACAGTTCGGAATTGAGCAGCTGATTGCAGCAAAGCTGAAAGCAGCTGTCAAACAGATAACCCACTGCACAGCAAGACATCAGAGCGATTTTGTGGCATGTAAATTTTTTTTCACTTGATCATGCATGTTCCTTTTTCTATCTCTATTTTTCATAGCATTCTTTTACTCATAGAGATCAGTTTTTCCAGTACTGCAGATCAAAATCCAGCACTGTGTCGCCTTTGAAAATCTTGTGCCAGTCTGAACATTTGTCAGTGCTGTCCACCTACAAACTCGGCTGTCGTTGGCAGGAACTGTAAAGTCCTTGGAACAAACACCGTCTGCTCATTATTTCAGTATTCACTGCAGCCGCTTGTTCCATCTTTTGTCCCCTATGTCAGTGAATCTCAACCAGGGGTCCGGGGACCCCCAGGGGTCCCCAGAAAAATAGGTCCAATAGCAGTAAAATATTGCAGTATTTTTTCCCTTCAAAATATCAGTGAAATTCGGAGCCCTATTTAGCCCCTTTGCAGGTAACCTAGTCTCTCCTTTAATATGATACCATCATTTTCGCTCTAGCATTAAAATTGAGCCAGGTAGATGGTAATGTCGATGGGCCAATATCGGAAATCAGTTGTGTTTATTGGTTTTGTTTTTTCATGTTTAGGCCGATAATAATTTAAAAAACTGACTTTTGGCTGACTGATACATCGGTCGACCGCTACATCATGAAGTCCTTTTTCTGCACAAGAAACATTGCAAAAAGTCAAGAGAAGTGAATCATTTGAGTGACTATATTTTATTTCCAAAAGCGTTTTAGTTCTTATGAGAGCAGGTGGAAAATTTAATTTATATTGTACATTTGAAGTTGAAGTTTGAATTTGAAAGATGGACTCTGTACTCAACATGAATTGTTTGACTGATGGCGAGCATGTCCTTGCCTTTATTCAAGTATTGTGCTGGGTATTGTATTCTGTTAAACACGACATTAGGTTATGTTCAATAGGTCAGTGTGATGGGCAAACATTTACAATTCTGAAATACAATTTATTAAATAAAATCCCTATGATTTAATAAACCTCTTATCTTTAGAATAACGTTTGGCGGACACTCATGATAAATCAGTGCATGTGCATCTCCAGTTTACTACAAACCTAATCGGAGAAACCCAGAAGCTCTCGCTGGAAATTGTGAAAGAGCTTCTGTGGGCAGCGTACATGGTTCATGCACAGGAAGCCTAAAGTTTAAGGGGGAGGTTGATTAGCCTCCTTTCCTGTAATGTTGGAGTGACATATCATTGATATGAATTTATTAGCTCAGTGTTTAAGCACTAACAAACGGTGACCAACAGTGGGTATATCCTTGAACGGCCCGAATTCTCAATCCACCTTTTGACCATGCCCCTAATCCGAGCCGTTGAGTAGTTTATGTTTTTAGTTTTATGATGATGACGCCACCATGGGGCAAGATGACTCGGAACGTCACAGGCATCCCTGCTGTTGTAAGGCAAACATATTTGTCAAGTTTGGTGGAAATCGTACAGTGCATTCACATGTAACGATTTATATCCTGTTTACCATGCGTTTTTCGGAAATTTGATTGGATCTGGAGGCCATATGGTTTAGCCTATCAATTATCTAAATTACACATTTGAAGATGTTAGCCTCCAGATTCCACACAGCAAGTTTGGTGAGAATCAGGTGAACAGGCTAGGGAGAGTCTGGGAAAAAAGTGTTTTTCCAATAAGTGGCTACTTAGTTTCAAAATTCAAGATTAAGGAAACAATACAAATTCTCAGAGATCAAGATGTTTATTTGACATTTAAGAAGTCATGCATTGCACAACACAATGAAATGAAAATGTTACACAAAGTATTCTTTCTTATTTCAGAAGCAAAAATGAGTCTAAGCATTTGAATCTATCCAAAACTGTCCCTCTGCTCAGCCAGTGGTAGAGTAATAATGTCAAAATAAAATGATAAATAGCACAGCCGAAGAGCACACCTTCCAAACAGAATAAAAACATTTGACAGACAAGTCTCATGACATGTCAGATCCAGGTGATGCCTGATAGGAGGACGAGTGCTAGCATAACTTTCTCCAGAATGGTGTTGTGTTTTTTCATGTCACACTGTCCTCCATGAGAGAAACATGTGACACACTTTGCAATTCAACTTTTTAGCCAACAAATTATCTGTCATACTGTCAAGCCACGTATATTCCATCTGACTTGAAGAGACCATATTTAAATGCCCCCGCACGCAATTGCGCAACAAGAGATGTGCGCGCGCACACACACACACACACACACACACACACACACACACACACAGCAGAGAAGACAGAAACGGGGAGAGAGAGATGCCTCAAAATCTTTTGCAACCTTTTGCTCTCGTAACGATTTATGATTAAACCAGTTATGATTCCTGCATAAGGCGTTGCTGCTTCAGAGATTGGGAGAGATGAAAGGATTCGGCCAAGAGATGGACGAGCCTACGCAGCCTAATACTGTTATTCTCACTCAAGTAATACAGAACAAATGGCGCTTGTTGTTGACTCATAAAGGGAACAACATTTTGTTTATTATATAGGAAGGGTGGCAACCTTCCCTCCCCTCCAAGAGCGCATGGACAGCCTCCTCTGAACTTTGTGCCAAATGGAACGTCCATCACCTTTTCATGTTCAATATCTTAACTGAACGAAAAAAAAAAAGAAAAAAAAAATCTCCTTCCCACTCTGTGTACATGGTATGTCGCTGTCTCTTTACGTATCGTCCTATAGCCTACCCAACCTTAATTATGGTTTCACAGTCTGGTAATTTGTTCTTGTAAGAGGGTGCACACCTGGCTGATACCTGCATATGAGTCCCAGGGCTATTTGTGATGAAATGTAAGCATGCGAAACGGGGGACCCAGTGAAAGCCTGCCAAGAATAAATACAAAGTCAAGTAACCCTGTCCCACTCAGCTGTTGGTCAGCCTTTCTTTCCAAATGCTTGGTGCCACACGCCAAGGCTTCTCTGCCTCTGTCCATATTTTATGTTACAGGTGGCAGCCTTACTCATTGCCCACCTGCAGTACCTTCACAGCCCACTCTAGAGGAAAGGTCAAGGGGTCACCAAAATCAATGGACTTCTTCCTCTAGGGGTCATGAATGTGCACAGCAAATTAGAAAAGATTCAAACAAAAGGTATTCAAGATACTCATTCTAAAATAGAAGGTTCAGCCTGATGGTGGCGCTAGAGGAAAGGTCATGGGGTCACCAAAATCAATAGTTCATCCTCTTGTGGTCATGAATCTGCACCGCAAATTTGAAAAGATTTGAATGAAAGCTATTGGAGTTATCATGTTCACAAGAAGGATATGAATGTTTGGCCTGATGGTGGTGCTAGAGGGAAGGTCATGAGGTCACCAGGAACAATAGGTTTCTTCCTTTAGGGGTCATGAATGTGCACAGCAAATTTGAAAAAATGTGCAACCAGTCAAAATCTGTTGGGTTTTCAAATGTCATGAAATTGAAACGCCTCCTCTGTACAGCTTTTAGATAGCTTGCCATCAGAGTCTTGATCATAATAGAGGTGATATTACTCCAAACCTAACATGCAGTTCTTTTGGTAGACTTAAAGGTAGGAGTTTTTCTTGTAAACAACTCACTTTTGTTTATATTCACATTTCACATCCAAATAATTTTCTCTTGTTGTTCTATAATCTACAAGCTGAATAAGTTTCCTACCTCGTATAACTTTTGCTAAGTTAATTCTCGCTGTTTCCATTGCTTTCGCATTCTTTACATCCCATCCGCATTAAATTTAATTTTCAGTTTGGAGAGTCTGACCTCCTTTGATTGGCAGGCAAATAGCTTGTTAGATTTCGAGGACCAATCAATTTGAAGCGCAAGGACTTGCTTGCACACCTCCATTGCACTCGTTTTGTGTTCTACATCATTCCGGTGCTCATGGTGTGCTTGTGTGTCCTTGTGCGTGTGCTTGAAGAAAAAGTGATACACAATTTTTGGAGCCCTATTTTCTCCTGCTCTATAGTGCCAATTCCATCAACTAGTGGTCAAAAACTCCACTGGATACCTTTACATTATATTGTTAAGCCAGTCATCTTTGAAAATTCAGTGTTGGGACAAGCACGTATTTCCAGACCACAACGCCCAACCTCTTATCTAAACCGATACAACAAAATGTGTGCCTTTTTTATTGAGGCAACATTTAATATGGCAAGAGTAGAGAAGGGGTGTTGAATTGTCAAAACTCGTAGATGTGGTGATCTTGGAAAAGAATGCTGCCACAAAGTTATTATGACTTAAGTCTGGTGTTTCTAGCCAACCAGCAACATATTTACTGTAATTGAGGAACAAAATGCTATTAACTTTGGCTAAATGGTCTGTGACCATATTGTTTAAATGAATTCCAATTCATGCCAGGTTACCTTGCCATGTCATGTTATCATGTATTATCATTTTTGGCTAACACCTTGTTAACATTTTCTAAAAATCTATTTTGAATCATAGGAAATATTACATATTTGCATGTCTTGAGTTTCAGATGAGGAATATACAGTATCCAGATATCTAAAGTTGGAGGCTGTGTTCCAGTTTGAAGGAATAATAAAATACAGTATTCAGATATCTAGATTTGGAGGCTGTGTTCCAGTTTGAAGGAATAATAAAATACAGTATTCAGACATCTAGATTTTGAGGCTTTGTTCCAGTTTGAAGGAATAATAAAATACAGTATTCAGACATCTAGATTTTGAGGCTGTGTTCCAGTTTGAAGGAATAGTAAAATATAGTATTCAGATATCTAGATTTTGAGGCTGTGTTCCAGTTTGAAGGAACAATAAACAATGCTCTGCTCATTGCAGAAGAATAAAGCCATGATGAAGTCCCCATCTCACCTGTCAGTCCAATGAGCCAGAGGAGTGTTGACAAGGTTAACCAGGCCCTTGGACTGGGGCTGGTGGCATGCCAATGTCTCTCACATTATCAGACTAATAAATGTTTCCAACGTCTTGCAGAATATCGGGAAGAAGATGACGTGCCAGGAATTCATCAGTAACCTGGATGGGCTAAACGGAGGCCAAGACTTCCCCAGAGAGCTTCTGAAGGTAAGATCGTCTGGCAAAAGTTGTAAATAGGTGTTTAGAAAATCATCAAGTCAGTGGGTTCAATACATAAAGTAATGAGAGCATGCCATGAGTGAGATAGGATGGAGGTAGTGGTCCAGCAGTCTGCCAGTGAAAGCGGAGATCTCTATTGGACCAGGTAACATAAGACTCTATTTTGGTCCACCGTGTTCAGCGAACAATCTGATCCCCTAAGCCGACCAAGAGCACTTGTCTTGACCATTCAGCTGGCATTAACCTGATATTTGTACACCTGATATTCTGTATGACTTACAACCTGAAGGACAATAACTTTCTACCTCTTTATTAATTAGTGCTAGTTGGGTTTTGTCATTGGAGACCGGGTAGAGGTCTCTGGGTTTCGCCTCCACGTGAAACATCAGAACACAAAAGAACAGGAGGCTCTGTTACAGTAGCCAAATATTACAGCAGCTGCAGGGGTCTAGAGCAAACCATGTGGCTATCATGGCCGCCGTGTCGTTCTTCTGTTTCCAAGTGGTAACCAAAGCTGCAGGAGATAAAATCAACTGTACGATTTACTCCTGCAGAGGGCTATCTGGTCTTCAGTATAATTTGCTGTAACAGGTAGTCGATTACAAAGGAGGACATGGTTTTGTCTAATAATAGCATTGTCAGCATCAGCAACTTTTGCTAATTTTGGCAAAAGGCGATTACTGAACCTATAGAAAGTGGTATCTCCTGCTGGTTAATCTCCTCTCTTGGTCATACTTGGATGTCCGGTGTTGGCAAACAAGGTGCTGCTAAAGCTTAGTCCTGCACTACCAAACCACAATACAGCCCCGCTGACCATAAGCTCTACTACCCAGGGAAATAGGAAATTAATATCTCCTGCCAAGTCTCTTCTCAGCAGACATAAATAATGAAACAATTCCCCAGCCCCCTCTTGTCTAATAAAATGAACACATACTGTACCTCACACTCGCATCAAATTCTTGCATCGACTAGCGTTTGGCAGTAACACCCCTTGGCATTGGATGTGGCCAAATGGTAGGCACAATGACGGTCTCTAGCAACACAAAATACCCTCACTGCACCTCAGTGAGCACATGAGCTCGTCATCTCAACAAGACTCTCTTTACTCTCACTGTTGTTATTTTTAGGACATTCTGGTAGTCACATCATCATTGGTCTGTCTGTCTGCCTGACAATGCTAAGCATCTAACAAATCCTCTTTTGCTATTAGATTGCCTTAGCTAGCAAAGATTAGAGCTAATGTCCGTTATCAAATGTTGCAGTTAACGCTAGCTATTGTTAATCAAATACCTGTTGACCTGTAACATAGGTTACATAGCAGCAACCATTTGGTTGCAAATGTTAGCGTTAATGTTTGCTAACAGCAAAACAAGGAGGGTAAATGGAGATGTCACTACCGTCATATGAATGAATTAATAAATTAATTAAATCTTTCTTAGTAATCTTTATATTAACATGTACAAAAAAAACAAATGAAAAAGCAACAACAAACCAAAATAGTTCAGACAAATAAACTATATTTACATGTCCGAAAAAGAGTAGGAAGAAGTATAAACATATTTAACTCTACCCCTTCTTTACTACTCAGTGATTAATAATCATCAAATAACTTAAATATCCAAATAAATGCATCATATACTGTGAAAAAATTGGGGTATCACATGTGCAGTTAAAGTTTGTCTGCACTTCCATTGATTTGGTCTCCAAACACTCCACCAGCGCAATCTGAGCATGTGCTGTACCATCATCTCTCATTGGGTGACTTACTGGTGACTTAGCCTCCAATATATTAGCCTTGCAGCAAAAGAAGATGTTCAATGCTTTGCATTGTGGAGTAGATTTGGAGGACTGATGACATGGGGGCAGCCATACTTAAAGATAGAATCTGTGATGTCATCAAACCGCACTTTGTTGCCATTTTTTGTTTTGGTCTAATTTGTGGGTTGGAGTTGAGTGGGGATAGGCGAGGGGTTGCTATTGCTAGCTATACCACAGGCTCTGCCAAGAGAAGTCTGGAGGAATATGTATGTACAGTGCCTTCGCAAAGTATTCAGCCTCCTTCACTTTAAAA
>OMKL01084068.1:3608-15815 GCA_900302295.1 Parasudis fraserbrunneri | reverse complement strand
AAAAAAAAAAAAAAAAGAAAAAAAAAAAAAAACCTTTTATAGATTGAATTTAAAATTGGTTACATTTATTTAGATTGAAAAAAAAAAAAAAAAAAAGAATTTAAGCAAAGAAATAAATAAATATATAATTCTTTTTAAATTAAGTCTACAACACAAAATGTGGAAAGTGAAGGGGGCTGCACACTTGACAAAGGCACTGTATTTATATAGTATACCATATTATAGCTATATAGTAACTTATTATACTGTGAATTTCTCCAGACCTCTCTTGGCAGAACCTGACCCAACCCGCATATCAGACCAAAACAAAAAATTTAAACAAAGTGCAATACCAAGAGGGATACTTTTGCCTAAAGGTTGCTGCTTGATGGCATTACAGATTCTACCTTTAATACTGTCCCCCATTGGTTGCACAAAGTGAAGTTATTCTTTGAGCCAATGCCTGCTATTTCTTTGGGAGAAATCAGCATGGCTGTACTCAAAATATATTGATAGATGACTCTATGCTTTTAAGTGCTTGGTCGTCGTTGGCAACCTCTGGCACCCTTACAAACTGGTAACAAATGTACTTTCATTGAGTGCACATTATCAGATCAACAGCCTTAGAAATAGGTGAGCCTCAATTTGAAGCCAAATATCGAACTAAGGCTTGAAATACTTTATCCAGCATCTCTCTTGAACGTTCTGTGGAAAATGCCAAAGCTGCATGCTGTATGCTTTAGAGTCTAATAATGCTTTGTTGTTTCAGGCCTTTTGAATAATGAATAGTCCCTCTTTGTCCCGTTGCACAGAATGTCAAGGGCAAGTGGAAATGAGCAGCTAATCCTTTGTCCAACCACATGTGTGTCTTGTTGTTTCATGGTTATATTTGTAAGATAAGAACAGTTACAAATATATCTTGGTAGATGGACACATGGAAATATGCTCACAGAAAGTAACAACCCCAAGCAACAACTCCAGGGTTCAAGTCAATATGGTGTTCCAAGAGGCTGTGTGGGAATGTGGTTAGGTTTTATTCATAATGTGATCCACCTTTTTACACTGGTATGATTGGCTAAACGTTCAAAGCTCCGCTATTCTGAAGCACCACTATTCTGATTTCCTTGTTTGGATTTGCATGAAATTATGTTCAAACGGGAGATTCTGACCAAATTTTATTATGATTTTCCAAGCCCATCCTGAATGATAAGCCACTATGTGATAGGCCGCATAATGGCCACATGCACTAATAACTGGCACTTGAGCATGTGTGCCAAATTTCATGATATTCAGAGTTGACCAGATTAAGCGATACTGGTTTTTCACATTCATGGCGCCCCCACACTTGAAGAAAATGAAAAATACTCACAGAAAGTGACAACCTCAAACGCAGTGGACCCAAGCAGTTCCAAGTAGTTCCTATCTACTCATCAAAAGACCATGCATGAAATGTATTACTATTGATTTTGGAATTCTATTTGTAGTGGGTCTGTCTGATGTCGTTGTGGGCCTCCATATATGTATTGGAAACACTATACAGCTCACAGTGTGGGAGTTATTAAAGACTGTTAAACTTTTAGGCCACTGGGGGTTAAGCCATGGGTTAATTTTTGTTTCATCGCCCTCACTGGCCATTCTGTTTCATGTTACATGGCTCCATCTTAAATGGTTGCAAACATATAGTAACCAAACACACAACATTTGTTTAATATCCACGATTATCTACAAAGAAGCTGTTATTTTCAAAGGTTTTAATTTCACCCTAAAATGTTTTAATGTCTGTTGTTAAAACCTTATCAAGGTCTTGCATAGGTTCTCGGATGTTGTTGAAAGCCTTAATTTGCTGAGATTCCGCAGTTATAAGTCTTAGGGCCGATTCAGACCAATTCTGGAAATACGGGAAAACGCAGGTCCTCCCATTCATTTGAATGAGGGTAGTGCGTTTGGGTTTCGGGGGTGGGGAACGCACAGTGTGCGGGAAGAAAGTAGAAACAGAATAAACTTTTGCCAAAACGTAACTGATGTCACGCTGCAGTGGCCAATCACTCGCTAGCTGGTGATCAGACTGACATGCCCACACCTCCGCACAACCCTGCGGCAAGGTGCCGGATTGTCTGATCCTATGTGAACTGGCCTTTAGTGTCTTGTGAAGCCACCCACCCTCAGTGTGTAAATTTCCTTCACAGAGTTCCAAAGGCATATCAGATAAGAGCATTTGACTTCTTGGACGCCTGCCTTGGCTATGGTTGGCAAATGATTAAAGATGTCCACCGGGGTAATGGAGAGTTGTTGGGCTTAGGAGCATGACCACCGAATGTAAATCAGGATGGCTCATACTGAGTGTCCCAGACTGTGCTCACTCTTATGTAAGCAGAAGTATCAGTGCTGAACCCAGGCCCGGCCCATGGCCTTTAACTTGACTTTGAGGAACGGTAGTGAGGGATGTGTTATGTAATGTTTAGGCAGACAAAGAAAGTAGAATGTAAACATGTTGAACTGTTGTTGTATGTCATATTAGTTCCACTCCGTCTGTGCTTGATGTGAAGCAGAAATTGACCGTCACCAGTGTCTTATTGCTGTGTTTAAATACTCATTCAGTGAGCATTCTATTTACAGCTTTGCATCAGTTTCTGTTCCTTCTTGTCCAGAAGCATATCTTACTAGTCCAAATAGGGTTGAATGCAATGTGTGTTTGACAGCCTATATTAGATTAGGGCTATATTTAGCCAATGATTAGGCCTGGTAACATGACTTAACATTCTACTTAAGCAAATTCTGGTGCTTTTGGAAATAAAGAGACAAAATAATGTTCTAGTTAGAATGCTTTCTCATCACAGCCTTCACTGTATACTGTCTAGAATCTGTATGCTGTCCAGAATCTAGGTTTTGCTAATAATTGTTGGAAGATTAGTGTGTGTGAGCGGCCAGAGGAAAGATGCAGGTTGCTATCATTCAAAAGCAATACTAAACCCACCTTTGGTCCTTCATGCATGTCTGGCATGTCTCCTCATGGTTAGATGAACTGCTTGTTTCATGTGTTTCTGCTCACCGAGCTGTGAGGCTCAATGACAACATTTAATTTAATCTGCATTGTTATGTTTTGATTGAAGTACAGCTGCAAATTATATTACTTTATATTTATTTATTTATTTATTTTAATTTAACTTATCTCATCAGACGACTTGGAGCACATCTTATTGGCCCTATCAAATAAAGCTGTTGTCCCAGCAGTGTTCTCCTCAGGTTATTTGTGGTGGTGGCAGGCTCAGGTGGGTATACATATAGTCAACACTACAGATGTGCACAACTCCAGATTCTTGTGGCTGATGATTCTTTACTTGCTATGACCCAGTAATCCATTATTAAATTGGCTTGACAAATATCTAATATTTCTGATATTGTAATTGGCCTTTTGTCAATGCTGCTCCTACAGCTTTGAAGCTACCAGCTTCAAAATTGCTGGGCATCTTCAAGGTATGCCCATGGGGTGTGCTTGTGCTTTTTGTATAGATAGCGCACTTCTATCCTTTCTTTCACTTGGTTTTTCATCCCTTTTTTCTCATAGACTTATAAACTTGTTATACGACTTAGGACATGCCCAACATGCCCCCCACACATACACCTTTCTTCTCCTTTTTCCATCACTCCATCCTACATATGACCCCTTATTCACCGATTTTTAATCCTTAATAACTTTCACACCATTTGTCGTAGAGAGTTGGGGGCCCGGCTTATTGGACTCAGGAAAGGGTCATATGTCAATAAACTTAGTCCCACCCCTTTTCCTGATTGGTCTATCTTTGATCTCTCAGAACAATTAGAGTTGGGGGGATGGCTTGTTGGAAATGTTAACATCTTTCTGTCGATTACAGCTTGGCTTTGTAAAGCCAACTTAAAGTTTGTTTACAAACTTTACATTCTAGTTATGTCTTTTATTACAGTATGTTTCCAAAGAGAACAATTGCTCCACAAGGACGCATTCTTGTATAATCGTGCATGTGACTGTAGATGATAAAGGCAGTGAGTGTTTCGTTCTTTCTGTTTCGTGAATCCTGAAGTGTCTTCTACTCTGCTTAGCAAATGGGTCAGGGACTGCGAGAATGTTGTTTTGCCTAAGGGAACTTGGCTGCTCTGGGAATGATTAGCCCTGAATGTAAAGAGTGTCTGTAATATCCCCGACTCCTTCTACTCAATAGACATAGCACAGCTCCTTCCTGGAGTGTTGAAATCCTTCTCGCCACTGCCTCTGTCTACAGCAGACACAGTAGCATTAAGGTTGGAGATAAGGTGTAACGGGGTCCTACACGAGGACTGGAGAAACGGCTTCTTCTGCACCGAGTGTTATTTTGACTGTGCTGTTGCTTAAACCTCCCCCAGTTTGAAAGTCACTGAATCAACAGCTCTGCAGCAGTTTTCTGGTCCAAGAAAAACAGGCACCATTACTCGTTCCAGAAAACGGTATGGGCTGCTGGGGTCCTCTGTTGTCCAGCGTATTGAATCTCTTTACACACGGGTCAGGGTTTCCATGTGACCATCAGACACATTAATGCATATGGAAATATGGGCACCGCATCTTGCAATATTAAACAGCGTCTATGATGCTGATGTATCACATGTCCTTTGTGTAGACAGACTCCAATTACATACTTTTACTACAGACACATTAATGCTATGCTTCATCCATGCCACTTGTTTTGTTATCCATCTGTTGACCTGTAGGTGACAGCAAGAATTGAATGGCGCCTAATTTCTGAACAAACGTTTCCCCAATGCCTGTAGTTTTGATTAGATGAAGGCTTCACTAGACCTTTAATTGTAAGATTGATTAATCCCTTAATGTTGTGTAAAACATTAATGTTGTTGATCGGAGACTCTCTTACCTCAGGCCCAAGGCCATTACAACCTTGTAATCCAACTAAACCTTTCTCTTTATCCACGGGTGGTCACATTAACTGTTATGTCGGTGCTTTTGGAAAGCACATGTTTTAGATTGAGTTAAGCCATTTTAGTTGACCAGGAATATACTGTATAAGCTACTGTTTAACTTGCCACATCTCATCGTCATCATTGAAGCTAGATGTTCATCCACACTGGTTATCGGGCAGTATATGTCAGGTTGTTTTCCCCTTTTTAAATAGGAAGTGTTGCTCAAGGCTTGGTGAAAACAACAGTGTTAAGCAAAGTGGCTTTTAGTGAAGTATCAAATGACTTAATCTTTACAATATTAACAGTCCACAGTGTCTACAATCTACAATGTCTACTAAATATATCATTGTCAAAATAATTATGATACCAACCATCTGCACTACATTTTTTAGCCTGTGTGAACTGCTTTTTATAAGCATATTTCATGATTTATTTGTCCTTTTGATGCATACCTTACCAGTCTTTTGTACTGGAAGGGGTTCTTAGTTGTGAAGTGATCTTATGGATCCACCTGCATCACTAACTTAGTACTTAACAGATTAATGTTCCTTAATGGTCCTTACTTACTCAGAATACACATCCTTTTAATTACTAGTGGTGGATTATGCACCTCAGGCAAGTTTTGCGTCTGTACAATCCCATGCCATTTGGTTGCCGGCACTCTTGCACCAGCTGTACACAGAGCTGTCTCGTTTTGGAAGAGAGATGTAGACAAAGCTCCCCCCCAGACAAAGTGCACTAAGACACTTACGTTTTTGCAGGGAATTGAGCCTGTGAACTTCCAAACTGGACCAAATCAAAGCACCAAGCAGATTTTTCATTACACTGACATGTTGGCAAAATCCTACACCTAGCATCATATGTAAAGATAGAATCTCTAATGCCATCAAACAGCGACCTCTAGGCAAATGTGCACCTCTTGGTATTGCACTTTGTTTACCTTTTTTCTTTTTGTTTGATGTGTGGGTTAGAGTTGAGTGGGGATAGTGGAGGGGTATTATTGCTGACCAAACCTCAAGCTCTGCCAAGAGAGGTCTGGAGAAATATATGGCTATAATATATTATAGCTATATAGTAACTTATACTGTGAATTTCTCCAGACCTCTCTTGGCAGAACCTGAAGAACAGGGTGGCAGGCCAGCAATAACAACCCCTCCCCTATCCCCACTCAACTCCAACCAAAATGTAAACAAAGTGCAATATCAAGCGTGGTTCTTTTGCCTAGAGGTCACTGTTTGACGACATTACAGACTCTAGCTTTAAAGCAAAACCATAAAACACCATAAAACAACTATTATACAGAATGTATGCTATTCCTATCATAGTTTAATTACATTTTGTGAAGATTGCTTCCAAAGCTAGAAACCAAAAAGCCATGGCTTGAATCTGTGATTTCTCCTATAGAAAAAAGCCTGGAGCTATTCATTCACAATGAATTTGACTCATAGAATGTATGAGCTTTTATCAAAATGAGCTTTATTTTGTTCTATTGCCAACGGGTATTAACCAAATATGCTCACATCTTCATTAAAGCACACTGGATATTCTCACTATGTCCACAAATCAGTCTCCCATTCATTGTCAATGGAGCACCACCAGTGTGTTATCATCGTGGGAATCATAGGAATAGCATAAGTGAATTATTTTGTAAGTGGGTGGATTCCTTTTAAGACTAGCAACATACTACATCACATCGTCCCAAATAGATATCTTTGTAAGAAGCCAAATGGTTAGCCTGTTTGATTTTAAAGAACAAGAACACTTGTGTAGTCAAATTAATTGATTTAGCAGTTGATCACCTTATTCCAATGTAATTAACATTAGCATCACCATTTCATTCGTTCAAGGCATGGCGCTTAAGAATGCACTGGCGTGGTTGGGAGTGTTTATTAATGTACGTGGCCTGAACTTCCAAAGTCAGGAAATGAAGGTTAGTTTCCAGCTGAAACAGATAAGCCTGTTTATTAGCTTGGTGCAGATTGGTCTTGCTGACAACACAACAGCTGATTGAATTTCAGTTCAAGTTTCTCTCCAAATAAAGCCTGTCCAGTGGCGGTGGCCGGAAGATTTGTCATTAATGACCATGATTGGCGCTCAGATGGATCCTGTCCTCTGCTCCTGGCCACAGCCACACTGCAGTCTTGGTTCAAGGATCTCTTTCAAAGACAAGCTGCCATCCCCAAACCAATATAAAGGTCAGAATTTACATTCAGAATGGCAAAGTGCACCTTTCCCTCTGAACCTCATCCGGCAGAACAATTCACCAGGGTCTGAGCTGTTGTCCCACCCCACTAAGCAGCAGTGGCCAGCATGCGGTTAAACAATGGACTTAGGAAAAGGCATCTGGGGGTTCTGTCGGGGGCCTTGAACACAACATCAAGCTCAAATATCAGGGGGATAAAAGTGGCCAGATTTTCAGCCAATGTCTTTTGGCTGCCATCGGTCAGTGTTTTCACAGCAGCACATCACTGACCTACATGCTACCAATTCCTGTCTCTCAGCACACAATCCTCAGTGTCCGTCGCCTTGAACACCAGGAGTCCAAATACTGACCTTTGAAAGTGGGGTCAGCGGTAGGAAACGTTCTTCAGTGTAATCACACACCCTTTGCAACAAATAGCATGTTGGCATTTTCTATTTTCATCCAACTTATACATCAGGTGTTTGGGGTGCTGGTGGTATAACCAGTCTCTATGGTAACAGAAGACACAGTTTGGTGTTTGCTACTGCTGAGTTTAGGTTAACATGTCCCTCTTAATTGGGTTTTGAGTGTTACAAAGTGCCCTGTTCTCAAATTTGTATTCTAGTTTGCTTGTTGACATTAAGACAGGAACATCTTTCAGAGGCTTATCTTGTAAGCCACAGCTGAAAGGGGTATGTAGAACTATTGCTCTTCTCCAGTGTTCATATAATTTTTTTGTAAGCTAATTAATATTTATTATTATCCTTATCTCTCAGTAGGTTACGTTTAAATATTACATGTATCATCATTAACATTGCAAGTAGCAAAAAAAGGGACAAAAAGACAGCCAAGAGCTAAGTAAAAAACATTCCTCTTTAGGCTATGTTTTCGTGTTTATACATGAATTGCTATTATTTGTCATTGACAAACATGTATCCTATTAATAAAGAAGCACAAGGCACAGTGCTTATTTTGCAATGCACATTTCAGTGCTGACAATAGATAATCAATTTCCATGCATTTTGGCCTCGTTGGTCCGTACTGCCTTTGCTTTATTGAATCTGTATCTTTGAATGACCTTGGAACAGCACAGTCTGTGATCAAGCATCCAATGGTAAACTGTCCTGTTGAGTATAGAATAATGCGCTGCTGTACTGTGACAGCACTGTAAATATAATGTGTGTCCACGAGGCACCTTTTTTAGATAAAGTGCAGTAGTGTTAATGGAGGACTGCCACTGATGTGACGTGGGATGTAAAGGTTGAGCAGTAAATCAACCAATTAAATAGAAAGTATTTTTATCTTTAGCTGACTCCAAGTAATGTGCCACCAGATAGAAGGCTCATCAGTTACACTGCCATTTTTAAGATTGTGTTCCCAAATATCCTCTTCCATTTTTGTTCTTGGTACAGCAACTAGTTACTTGATCTGAGGAGAAATAATAAAAGGCCATTCTGAGGCTGCTCTGAACCAGGCACTGTAATATTGATTCTCTAGTTAACATGACAAACTAGGGCCATAGTCACCACAGTTTATATCCCTCATTGGCGGGGGCTCCAGTGACAAGCACCAGCCTTCAGGGCAGACTTGGCTGTCTCAGATCTTAATCTGTGTCATAGCAGCTTAAATTGAATGTGCAAGCCACACCAGAGAGGCTGCTCCTTCAGGTCACGGCTCCATATCCACATTTCACTCCTTTTGGTGAAATCCCAGTCTACTGGCTTATCATCCAAGTGCACTCGGTCCTGAAAAATTGTCTTCAGAAGGAATCACAAATTATCACTTAGTTCCGAGGATCCCGATGTTTTTATGGCAGACGACACCATATTAACAGCTGAAAATTCCTTTGACCCCAATGTGTGGAATGCAAGAAAATTATACCGATTTTTAGAGTAGGCCTAACATTGTAATACATTGTAAATATTTCAAATGTTTCTTTTGTCAGAATAACAGAAATCAAGCAGCTCTTTTTAAGTCAATAACAATTCATAGGCAAATGCCATGGCTTTTGTTTAACCCTAAAAACACTGGAAGCGTAGTTTAATTTCCTAGTTTTAAGTATTTTTCAAGAGACCCCATGCTAGTTTCAGTGGACCACACGTGGGGTCTCTACCCCAAGTTTGGAAAATACTGACTTATATACTGACAATATTCCTAATAGTGACAAATGCAGATGGAATACCTCATGCTGTTGTCACCTTTTCCCACGGTGCTGCAGACTGCCACTGTGAGCTTGGAAGTCCCAAATTATCACTCATTCGTGGATGTTTAGTCAGGGACATTTTGTCAGGGACATTTAGTCTGTTGTAGCCTACTTTCAATTTGATGACACCGAATGGCAGCGCCTATGCATACATTACAGTGTAATTGAGCCGTGAGATTGGACACGTTGTGTGCTTGTTCGTGTTAGTTGCTACTCCTGCGAGTTAAGGTGTCAGACTGTCCGAAACTGCTCAGATGCTGTTAGTTTGATTCAACTCCAGTTTTCTGAGTGGTGTTCTCAGCAAGTCATGAAATGGGTGTCGGCGAAGAGCCTCCTGGTTTTCCCAACCCTGCCTCATTTTCAGCTTCAAGACCGTGTCTGGCTGAATCGGGTCTAGATGTCTTTATCCGTGTCAGACATCATGGATTAACTTCATGGTCTCTGCTGCCACTGGTTCATGAGCAGCTTTTAACTTTCTGTCGTTTGGACCAGATGGTCATTTTAGCCGGAGCATTCTTCCCTGACGATAGGTGATGTTGGAGATGGGGCTGTCATATTGCGATGGATTCAAGCATATGTTTAGCACAGCGAAGGCTCCCTGACACTTTCCCTGTATGTTGACAACGTAAATGCCACTGTCCATTTTTATGTTCTCCAAAAGGGGAAGTAAATCATGAACAGCCATGGCCTACATACTTCTATACTTATATCATCTGGATATGGCATTTGAACCGCTCCACCATTGCCTATGTTGTCAGACAGAGTGCTGCTCATAGGTTGGAAGTGATGCTTTTATGAAGAGAATTCCTCCTGTGCCTAATGCCTATAGAAACCACTATAGATTTCTCAATAGAATAATCACTCTAGTGGTATTTTAAGCACCTGCAGCAGTCCGCGGCATGGAGGACTAACCCCTGGTTATCTGTTCTAGATGTGTGTGTGTGTGTGTGTGTGTGGTGTGTGTGTGTGTCTACGTGCTCTGCAGCTTGCTCTTTTCAGAGCGAGTGGCTCTGCCTACGCAATAATTTACACATCTCTCGGTAAATGTTATACATGTCAAACATGGATTTTCAACCATGCCGATACACATTCGTCTTAACAGTTGATTTTAACACTGACAACAATATATCCATCTTATTCTCAGATGTATTCATTCCTTCGGCTTGCTCTGTTTATAATATCATTACATTATGTTTTTACTTACCCTACATTTGAGAAAATAGGGACATTTACTCAATAATCAAATATTTATTTTAAGGCCTACTTTCTATGGCATCAATAATTATTGCTTATGACTAAGCAGAAATCATAAGTTCAGTTCAGTTTATTTGTATATCTAATAAGAAAACACGTACAAAAATATATACTATATTTATAGCATAAATGTACTTGTAAAATGTGTAGAGAATATGCAGGAGAAACCAAGAAGCTCTACAGGGCTTGTCAAGTGGCTCCCTGTGATGGTCACACATTACATTTAATTAATAAAAATAGTACAAAAACACACAGACAAACTGACATACTCAAATCTTTTGTTTCAAGTCTGTATTTAAGTCATTATCACCCCTTAATTTTCTACTCATTATTTTTGCTACTCTCACATTACCTCAATAAGGTCATTATTTGCCTTAATGACGGCCTTATAACCTAAACTGTCAATGTGCATATTTATAAGCCCAACATTTGTAGTATGCGTTCCCGATTCTAAAGTGTTTAATTCAGGGGGTCACAGTGACTGGACACAATGTTACAGAGCACAGCTTAAAGGGGAACTACGACCAGTTCATGAATTCATACATGTTATTCCTACAGTCTTAAGACCGTGAACATGGAACAACTCTTCCAAGTCCAAAAACTAGAGCACTAAATCTCAAATTTCTGAAGTTGCTCCATAGACAATGAATTCGGAGGGATGGTAAAGGTGACACTGAGAGCACCCAGGGGAATGTTCTGAGTATACGGGTACATTTTCTGTGTCAGAGCTAAGAACACTACTACAGAATAAAGCTCATTTTGGTATAAAAACTCACACAAATTCTATGGGTCCACAAAATCAATCTCCCAATCTATGTCTATCTATTGTCTATGGAGCAGCCCCAGACTTTATACTTGATGACATCACACGCTTGAGTCTTATAAATATTGATTGAACTCCCCTTAAGACATGGAAATAACATATTGGAATTCTTAATTTGGGTGGCGTTCCCCTTTCATGCGTTCATCAGCAGCTCCACAGACATCCTTGAGAATGTCTGGTGAAACAGCAGACGCCGAGCAGCTTGTTGCCACGTAACTTGGCCAGATGCAGCGTGAATCAGTCCAATCATGTGTGGAGGTGATTAGTTTAGTGGGAGGGGCAACAGTGGAGATCAAGTAGGCCCGCTGAAACCCCAACATACGTCTCGTATGAAGCGTCAGGTTTTCACATTAGAGGCTCATTCGGCCCGTGTTCTGTAGAATGGTCTCAAAAGACTTAACAAGTAGGGACGCACCAATCCCATTTTTCATGGCCGATACTGTCTGAAGCTTTAAGTACCAGGTTCCGATCCATTTACTTGTACTGAACAGTAATGGACTTAGATCATTAGTTTGGGGTCATTGGACACAAATGATTTGCATGAACTCCATTTTTCTCCATTAACTACATTAACATTAACATTAACATGCTTCAGTGTGTCAACAATGTTGAAAATCAAGTCACTTTGCTTTGATTTCTGACATGTTACATGTGGCTTTTGGTACCGGATTTTCATATTGGGGAAATTATCACAATAGCCATATTCTGTTTTAGCCTGGTAGTGGTCCTATATCTACTATCAGTATTTAACAAGGGTTAAAACCTTAGTTTTTAAGAGGTTATTTGTGTGTGTGTGTGTGTGTGTGTGTGTGTGTGTGTGTGTGTGTGGGGTGGAGAGGA
>OMKL01083892.1:10454-13021 GCA_900302295.1 Parasudis fraserbrunneri | reverse complement strand
CCCCTCCAAAAAATCGAAGCATAATCAAGGTGTATGTTTAGAAAATTTATTGTTATAATTTTCCCCCATAATCTCTTCCATTTTCCAGTCGCCGCAGCAACATAGATCATCATCTAAAAAGAGAAAATGGATAGCAGTTTAAAATTTATCGGTCTTTGATTCTCAATTATACGTGTTTATGACTTCATCTGTCTTCAGTGACTTCAACCTTTTCCATTACGGTGGAATATTATTTGTACGGAATCCATTAAATTCACAAGGCAGGAATCTAATGGTGTGGCTGCAGCGATTTGCAGAGGGAAAAGTTTTTGAAAGGTTGGCTTTAGGAAAAGCGTGGCTGTTATGACACAAGAAATTGCTTTATTGATGGTCTGCTCTGCTGCCTGTGCATTTGGCCATTTGTTACCCGGCCCATATCTATATCTCAGCTTGACACTGATGAGAACCTTTCTGTTGCCCTCTCCAGATTACCCAGTTGTAATGACACGTACAGGCAGGACAGGCGCAGGCGGGTAAAAGCCCAGGCTCGCTGGCAAGGCCGGTTCAGGGAAGGTTTCTGGAGGTACAGGAGGTGGATATGGAAACTGGGTGCCTGCAGGGCCCAGATGAAGTGGGCCATAATGGAGAAATAGGGCTACATCATTCCTGTGACTGTTTCCATCCAAACCCCTGAGAGATCATCATCTCAGCCGAGAAACGATAAAGAGAGAAAGGGAGTGATAAAGGTAGAGAGGCCTAGATAAAATGAGAGAAGGAGAGATAAAGAAGGAAAATGCCTCTGCTAAGTGCCCACATATACCCATGGGGTGGAAGTCAAAATGTACAGTTGGGTTTGTACCTCCTTCCAAGTGTCACGTTTTCAGATTCCTCTTTCTAAAAGATGGAATAGGTAGTCATGCACAAAAGGCATATTAAAGTCTCATGTAAGATATTCTGGTTACATGTATACCCCATCCTCAGAGCCACTCTGGCTGTCACCATTAAAAGGGAGTGGAAACACTATAGTTACACACACAACATTGGTCCTAAAGCCCGCCTGAAACAGCTTGACCTAAGCATGTAGTAAGCATGTAGTGAAGAGCCAGACGTTATTAAACCAGTGACACTGTGTAGCCTATCCATGAAAACAAAAACATGGGGCCCCCCTAAGACAGATAGCTTCAAATTAAACTACTTCAAACTAAAAAATGTTGCATGTAAAACTGTTTTTATCAAATGTGACATTATTATTTGACTTGCAAATATTAATTCATTTTGACTGATCCCATTTGTTTCCATTCCCCTTTAACATGGGTGGTTTCCTGTTTACACAGGAAGTAAAGAATTCCCTTGCAGCCAAGAGGCCATTCAAGTGTTCCAACTTGAATGACATTGAGCTGCTTCTATTGGCTGGTGCAAGGGGGCGAGTAAAAGTGGCAGACACCTTTCTCCTAATCAGGCTGTAATTCAAGCCTCGCCCGACTACTCACCAATCAATACCTGCACAATCCCAATTAAGGCTTGCTGGGTCAGTGAAGGGCCACCAATTCCTTTACAAGTTAAATGCAATGCTTAGATCCAGCCAATCTCTGTGACCTTCACTGGTTTAATGGTTCGTCCCAACAGGAGGACATTAGGTGGTCAACCACCAGTGAGGAATAGTACAATTGTAGTTTTCCTCCAATATTATGTTCTAAATGCTGTGCAATACACATTCTGAATATTGTAGCTAGGTGCAGAACTTCTGCTTTGAAATCAAGGTAAAATCATGTTTGGGAGCAAGAAACACAGTGGCCAACATTGATATTGTTAGAATGAAAAAACATTTGTTTCCTAAATCAGAAGTCATCTTGTGAGTTAGGCAGTGTGCTGTCTGTTGGTGCCATAGATATATAATAATAATTAGATCCAGCCAATAATAATAATAATAATAATAATAATAATAATAATAATAATAATAATAATAATAATAATAATAATAATAATAATAATTAAAGGGGCACTTCACAAAAAAACTGTCTGAGAATATGAAAATATGTGTGAGATTATGTGCAAAGTGAGTGTCCCTTTAGTAATAATATAATTATATTTCTATGGTTGGTACACAGTTGATGTCATAGTAATAGATGACATGATATACAATTAGTGTCATAACAACACTACTGAAGGTCATCTATCTCACCGGTGTCAAAATAAAGAAGCCCAGTGATCTAAATTTAACCTCGTTTGTATTTCTGTGATCCCTAATCTGCTACAGAATCTTACAACAGTCCAAACATATTTTGGAGAAACCACCACCATCTTTTACCAACCCATTTCCCCCCTCATTCTTCTCGAGTTTTCTCCCTCTGTGCTATCGCCATTAAATCTATGTCTTTTATCACAATCTTGACCCGCAGAAAGGAATTCTCACAAGATATCAAAACAAAAATCTATATTTAATATGGGAGCAATTACAAAGCGAAGTTGGCTGCACAGAGCCATTGTCACCAGAGCGCGTGTTTTTCATCATATTGGTCATTAGACGATGATGGATGTAAACCTATAAAGCATCTAAACTGGACCTTTTAACAAACCACGAGCAATAC
>OMKL01083892.1:2954-7954 GCA_900302295.1 Parasudis fraserbrunneri | reverse complement strand
CACCCAATATGCCAATTTGTTTGTAATTGACACGCCCCATTAACATGGCTGCATATCACATGGTTCAAACAAAGAGGTCATGTTGTCATGTATGTTTCAGGAAACTCTTGATGATGATGATCATCATCATCATCATCATCATCATCATCATTATCATCATCATTATCATCATCATCACCATCACCATCACCATCATCATCATATGAAAAGGTAATGTGAATAAGTAGTCTGCAAATACTGTAATATGGAGAAAATGTCTCTCTTTCTGTCTCTCTCCCTCTCTCACACACACACGCACGAACGAACATGAACGTGCCGCGAGCACGCACGCACGCACGCACACACACACACACAAACACACACACACACACACACACAGAGACACACACACACACTTGCATTTCATCTCCATAGCCCATAGAGGACGCTGTCCTCTCATTGTTATATTCATCAAGGGTAGCTACCAGCTAACAGTGGACAGGCTCGAACATGTCAATTAATATCAATGAGTGAATATACATACCACATTTACAAAGAGTGCAATCTGAGGGATGAATTAACAATATCGATTTAGAACAAATAAATGACTGTGCAACCTAGAGACATTTTGAAAGTGGCACGCTCTGGAAATCAATGAAATAGAAATATGAATCTAGTCGCCCATTGGTGACATGCATAGGACAGGACTATATCTCAGGCCTAGCAAAATCACATGTACACGATGATCACGCACGATAAGTGACGTGTTATTTTTTTGTTGTCTTCATGGGGTAAATTAAAACCTTAACGTTTTGTGAATGGTCGATTTTTTTTTAAATCTTTTTATTTAGCCTTGTTGAAACTTGCAAGGTATATCAATATCAAGAGCAATTCTCTGTGATGGGCCTAATTACCTGTTGTATACTGTATTTGAAAATAGGCTATATGTCTGTCACTGGGAATTTTCCTCCTAAGCTAATAAGGAAATATGCAAATAGGCCAATTTCACCTACAGTCTATTTATTTGTTAGATTTCATACTATGTTCTGTAAAACGAGAACGACAGGTTGAACTTCATTGACTATCACACAATCTTGACTCTTAAATATATTTTATTTCTGTTTCACAAACTTCATTAATTACGGATTAACTACCCCCCAAACACACACTTTTTCTATGATGGCCAAATATAAATACACATCAATAATCATAGGCTATATGTCTACCATTTAAAACAGATTCGTTGTATCATCTGTTCTCTTTTGCTTAACACAGCTTTTTGTGTTCATAAATAATATATAAGAAATATAACTTAAGTAGGCTACTTGTGCTAAAACATTCGCAGAAATGTGGCGTTTTTGTTATTATCAATAAGCCCAAAATAGAAGGCTACATCAACTGAAATGTCCACAGTACAAGTTAAATCTAAATCTCCAGTGTAGGCCCACAGGTGAAATTGTGTCCAAAATATATCAGTCTCGGATGATGTGGGAATAGCCAAAGCATTTAATGAGCACTAAATTCATGCTGCCAAGCCTACTAGTAATGTTAGTGATGTGTTAAGACTCATTTGCCCATTGCACTTATTACAGCGCTTATCCAAAACCTTCCCTTTTGTGCTAACAACTCTGTCCTCATTTGCTGCCTAATTGGACTATATAAGACCAATAACAGGGCGCGCGCTTACTGCCTACAGCCAAAGCTCAAAGAGAGGGTGGACTTCGTTGCTATCGTGTAGTTTCTGTCTCTCTCTCCCTCTCCCTGCCTCTCTCTCTCTCGCTCTCTCTCTCTCTCTCTGCTCGTCTCTTCCCCCTCTCTGTACTTCCCATCTCTTCCTTAATCCCATTTGCCATTGTACGTGCCCAATCGCCTATACTTTCCGCATTTAACTTGGATGACATTTTTATTTCATCATTAGCATCGAGCGCCAGACTGACACGGCGGACACGGTTGCCGTTTTGACCACGGAACCCGCAAGCCCGGGATGAGATATATATATATTTTTTACCTCTCGAAGTCTTTATTTTTCAGAATTGTACCTGTTTTTGGCGCACTTGCTTGCTGCGTAGGCTAATCAAGACGTAGACTACACCAACATCGAGGAAAAGGAAACAATATATCGAGAGCTTTTACACCCAGGCAAACGACAGTTCTCAAGTCAGCTTTTACTGATACAGACTTTTTAATTCTCACTTTTGTGGTCGTCAGCATTTGGACCACAACTGTCGCCAAAGCAATGCCCGAGACAACACAAGAGACGTGCGCTCCGGCAAAGGACTCTCCTTTCTTCATCAAGAACTTGCTGAACTGTGATAGCAAACCATCCAAACCGAAGCCTATATTCGCTGCAGCAAAGGCGGCGTTGGAAGGGGGATTCTCCCTTTCCCAAGTGGGAGACTTCAACTTTCCACGCTTTGACCTACCCACACAGAGGTTTGCGCTACCGGCACACTACTTGGAGCGCGCCTCGGCGTGGTGGTATCCCTACACGCTCAGCTCATCCAGTCATCTACACAGAACCGAAGGTAAGACCCCGCGACGGTTCTTTTTTACATGCTGCACTGATAAGAAAATATATTCATGTTGTATAAATGTATGTCAAGCGGAATACTTGTTTTGTTAAATTATACGTACAATAAAGAAGGCCTAGCCCTTATCACACCATCAAATTAAGTTTACAATGCGCCTCAGACCAATGCATTTTGATTAGTCTATTTGCCATCACGATAAACGTACAAGAGGGTCAGAGATGAGAGTATGTCCATGTGTTTTGGAGTATTTTATCCGTATTCCTTCTAAATGAGTGATATGAATAACCCACTCTTGCTTGCATAGTTCTTACCAAGCCTATCCAGTATCAACAACGACGTAATAAAAGTGCTGAGACAGCCAGGTCCACATTTATGATAACACATCTTTCCTGTCCCCATTTTAGTTACCGAGAAGGCAGGTGCAAGAGACTCCTCTCCAACCTCAGGCACGGACAGAGACTCGCCCGACCTGGTGCTAAAATCCGACCCAGACGCCAAAGACGACGATGACAACAAAAGTGGCGACGAAATAATTCTGGAGGAGAGTGACTCGGAGGAAACCAAGAAAGACGATGACAGGGTTGACGAGTGGAAGAAAAGGGACGAGGACGGCGGCGCGGAAAAGAAGCCATGTCGAAAAAAGAAAACTCGCACGGTCTTCTCCCGGAGTCAGGTGTTCCAGCTGGAATCCACCTTTGACATGAAACGCTACTTGAGCAGTTCAGAGAGGGCCGGCCTGGCTGCGTCCCTGCATCTGACGGAGACCCAGGTGAAGATATGGTTCCAGAACAGGAGAAATAAATGGAAGAGGCAGCTAGCTGCTGAACTGGAGGCCGCCAACCTCAGTCACGCCGCCGCGCAGAGGATAGTGCGAGTGCCCATCCTTTACCACGAGAACTCCGCCTCGGAGACCGGAACTACGACGGCCAGCGTGCCCGTGAGCCAGCCGCTCCTCACCTTCCCTCACCCCGTCTACTACTCCCATCCCATCGTCACATCCGTGCCGCTCCTCAGACCAGTCTGAAAATAAACAAGAAGTTGTTGTCTATTTCCAAATCAACTCGTCCGAAACGTTTAAAAGACTAAATATTTTTGTACAAAAGACTAAGTGAAGAAAAAATAAGAGAGAGAGAGCGAGAAAGAGAGAGAGAGAGAGAGGGGAGACAGTTTTAGGCCTACTTGGAACACATTTGGCATATATTGTGGCATTTTCCATTAGAGTGCAGATTACATTTGGTTTTATGTAATAATAATAATAATAATAATAATAATAATAATAATAATATAATAATAATAATAATAATAGGTTAATACATTTATAATATTATTATTCTTGTTATTATTATTAATATTATTATTATTATTGCTTTTATATTATTATATTTTTTATTTTCATTAGCCTATGATCGTTATTATTATTATTATTATTATTATTATTATTATTAGTATACCTTTTTACACCACAAGTCAACAAGTTCCCTGCACTGTCTAATTAATTTAATTGACGTTGCATATTCCATTGCATGTGGAAAATATGTTACTTTTTTCTTTTTACGCAAAACACTGCCTTTAGCCTCGTTTCCTTTTGTTTACAAAATAGCTGAAGGGCCTGAACTTGCATTCTTGCTTTCTTTGCAACGTAACGGGGTTGTACTTACATTTTCAAATTGACAGCGCAATATTGTGCAACACACTAACCTTATGCTGTGAATGTTGATCCTAATTTGGTCCATCCATTGAGGAAAAACACTGTTTTCGTTCATATTGGAATATCGATGGGGTTTTGTGACACCGAGCTGGCACTGTATATCCCTTCTCTTTACGAAAGCGCTTGACAGGGGACAATCAAGACTCTTTATTGTACAATATTCATGTAGCTTTATGTTTAGGTGTGGTGATTTACAATTATGCTCTCTCGACAATTTGGACATTTCCTTAAAGCACAAGTATGATCTCAAATGTCACTTACTTTGTGTTTTTGAAACAAATAACGGTGTACAAATGTAAATGTATATTTAATGAGTTGGAAAAAGGAGCTACCACTTGATGCTCCTCCTTTGTACAGTAAAAAAAGAACATTTTGATATTGTATTGCTGAACTATGTTGTGAAATAAATGGAGATTATTCCATACATTTTAGGCCTACAGCAGTGTGTACTATACCGTTCATAAGACGCATGGTTTTCCTCGTGCATTCCCATTCCGTATAAATGCGTCCAGGTCCCTAAAACCTCCGCAGATGAAGTGGTCGATCTAACCTTAAGAAGTTTTTCTTTTTTCTTTAAAATTTTAATAAAGCCTTCATTATTCAGCAAAGCCATTAGTAAAACTTTAACTCTACTTTACAACAGGAATGCGCCGACGGTCTGGATTTGCTTCCAACCATGATAATTAGGCTATGCAATCATTACATTATGTCAGTTTCTAAAATATCAAGACAGCTTGTTGATCTGAACAGATGCAGTCCATGCTTGCTAACTGCAGATATCA
>OMKL01083843.1:1358-18041 GCA_900302295.1 Parasudis fraserbrunneri | reverse complement strand
TTGTAAAGATGATTGAAACTTTTTCATTTTAGATACAGTGGTAGTGAGGGATGTGTATCTTCCAGACACTTTTTATTCTGACTAACTCATGCATTCATTGTGTGTATAATTTACATGTATTCAAAACATGCCCATACAGCAATGCAGCCTCTGCCTAGCCTAGATATTGCGTTCTTTCATATTGTGATATACATTAAAGATATATTGTTCAGCTCTATGATAAGATAGAAGAAAAAAAAGTCATGACAAAAATGTGTTTACTTGGAGATCACATTCACTAATCAGTATTTTCTGTTGCCAGATTCTGTAGGAGGCCTGGGTGGTTATGAGATACTAAAGCTGCATGATGCTGATCCCCTGCTGGGTGTGGAGGTGAAGTTTGTGGATATAGCAGCGTGTCAGCGATTCCTGGAGAGTTATGGCTCTGGTGCAGTACGCCAGTCCTTCTCCCAACACGCCTGCCGGCTCCTTGCTGTTCTGCAGGAGTTCACAGTGGAAACTCAGCTCAAGGCCAGCTCCCAAACTTTGGATCACTGTCTGGATAACATGGAACTCTGCCTACAGCATATCCACTTCTCGCAGGTATAAAGCTTGTCAACAGTTCAATTGTTAATTTTACTGTGCATTTGCCTATTAATGTTAAGCCATTGCTAAGATTTCCATTCTCAGGTCATCAAAAGTCTCTTGCACACCTGAATAAAGTCTTTGTGACAGGTGCGTAGGTGGAGTAAAACGTACTTTGAGGCATCAGGAACACCCGCACACTGTCTTAGAGTTTTATTATATACAGTCTGGGACCTTCCTCAGGCATATGCTGACAAGTGGAACAAACATGACTATGTACAAAGAACAGGGCCAACAATGACCAATCATCATACACACTTCATTAGTGGCAATGGGCTACACCTTGTGGCTCACGGTCAGCTCCTGTGATGTCACAAGAGATCTCTCAACCTCAATCAGAAATAGATCTGCATAGTACATCTTGGAAATATTAAAGTTACATCACTCATTACTCAATCACAAATACATTTACATAATACATCTTGAAAATATTAAAGTTACATTACTCAGATTAATAGCACTCACCATTGATCCATCAGTCAAACGTCTCTCTTCACCTTGTTATATTCAATAAATTGTCAATAGATAATTATGACTGTATGTATGCTGCTATTTGCACTGCTTTTTACAGATGGAAACTTTTCATATTAAGTGCCCATGAAGTGAAAAATGACTTTGTTGTCTTGGTACCTCATGTACCTGGATGTACTGTACAACCATGTACCAGTGCATGCATGCAAAAAAAAGAACAAAACGGCATGTTCTTGTATTTTTATATTTAAATTCTATTCTCTATTCCTGGAAAGTGGCAAAATATCCATCTTGCATTCACGGCATGAATAAAAACTATCAAAATATGATAATTCATTTTTAAATAATCCCACCTCCATTCCAATCATATACAATTTTCTTTCTGTAGACCTGGAGAGTAAGGTTCCACTGTGATTTTTCCCCCGTTATAGCCACCCAGTGAAGATAAAACTGGGGTATTATGGCCAAACCTTATTGTGTAGGTTCATAATCTTTGATGGAGGGATAGATGATTTGATTATTTTAGTGTTGCAACCAATAAAGGTGCATTAAATATCATTATGTTTACTTGTTTCCATGACACCTACTGCTATACCCATAAACCTTGTTGATGTTCGACCAATCACAAGAGCACAACTGCTCTGATGTTGGTATCCCTTTATGTCATTCGCTATCGTGCTTTTTACCGGCATCTTTGTTTTCATTGATCACTATGAACATTTATGTCCAAAGCTCAAAAACTACGGTGTTGAAAAACAATCTGAGTCAGGTGATCATGAGTTTGTAATTCCAGTAGTGTGACCTGTCTGTTGTTTTAACTATTTTGGTTTTGTAAAGTTGTCCTCTCAGCTACACAGCATTCACTCGAGACTGGTCTTGAAATGTAGTTCCTTGTGCATTTAGGTACACAGTTTTGTACCCATGATTTTTCTCAAATTTCAAAATGCAAACTCATTTAACTATGCTGAACTCTGTTCCTGTCAAATTTCAGACCAATTAAATAAGTGTAATCATATAAACCCAGCTACCTTGAGAAACTCCCTATAGCAGAGACCATAGGCAAAACTCCTCCAGAACGAGGCAGGTCTTAGAACTATCACTTGACTCCCCAGGTCTATAGAGTACAGAAGTCCCACCCAGTTTGTTTACATAGCTGCAAAGATACTATAATAAGGGAAGATAACACATTAAAAGCAGCACCAATGAGATGAAAATGGAACAATTCCTGTCTCCTATGTGGGTGCTATCATCACCTCTACATCTCTCATTGGGGTGAATGGAGCCTGTGCCAGGTCTAGTCTCCCAAGGTGGGGGGGCAATAAGCCCACCAATGCCATGCCTTGTATTGCTCATGTGATGATTTACAGGAAGTGAGAAGGACTTGGTTAGTCTTCCTTTGAAATGTCTCTGATAGCTGGTCCCACTTAAAATAAATAAATAAATAAATAATAATAATTAAAAAAAATGGTATGGGTAGCTATGGGCTGAAAATGTACTTTAAAAAAATCCAGATAGGGTTAACATTCCAAACATCCAATCTGGGGTTGATCTAAAATGTGAGTTTTAGAAGATGGGAGCAAACCCCTCACACTTTATTTTCTTCTGAATATTTGGAGGAGCGTTAACCTAGTATAGTCAAATGTCTAAAAATAGAGGAGGCCCACATTCATTTTTTGCAGATAAAAAGTCTGATTTATTAGAATTGAGTTGGAGTAAAAGTATGTCCAACAAATAACCAACAAGAGTATGAAAAATGAATCTGATGACTACACATCTGAGCTCCTGGGGCTAGTGCTAGCTAGTCAGTTAACACTTGTCAAGTCATGTAGCTTTGCATCAGTGAATGTCCCAAGTCATTTGCTCAGTGATCAATAGACCTCTCAAGTGTTGTCCTTTTGAAAAAGACTACGAAGCCCGGGTGCCTTTCTTTCCCCATCTATGGTGAAAATAAACAACATTTTTCTTTTTTCCTTTTCCGTTTTCCAGTATACTGTACAGTATACTACATTTGGGGTGAGATTTAGGATGTCCCCAGTCCCACTTCGAGAATGCAATGCAATGCTAAGCTAGTTTTGGTTAGCGATTTTTCCTTCTTTTTTTATTTATTTATTTATTTATTTATTTTTACTTCTGCTTCGAAATTCAAAATATCAGTGAGAGAAATCGATATTAGAAGACCTTGTTCAAGTTAAAAAGCCTGTGTGAACCACAGACAAAGCTAGTTTAATAACCCATTCATTTTCCCAAGCCGAGGGAACCACCCTCCATTATTTGGGCAGAAAAATTGCGACATGCCAAGAGTTCTACAGCTGCGAGTGAACTCACTACATCCAATGCCCCAGGCCCCCAGGGGATTCTAGAGTAGTGTTGTATTTCTGTAGCTCGAAGTCCAGTAATTATGAGCTTTAATTTGGTTGAACACAGTGGTGAGTATATTTTGGCCCTTGTATCAGGAATATGTGGTTAGTTCATAAAATGCTAAATATCCTCATAGAAGGTGACTGAAAAAGACCTATGGGAAAATTGAGAGGTGATTCAAAAGGAGATTTGGGGAAAAATGTGGGTATAACACATGGTTTGCATTTCCATTCGATTTAATCCCCCAACACTTGACCAGCACAGTCTGAGCATGTGCTGTACCTCCATCTCCCACCGGGTGACTTACTGGTGACTTAGCCTCCAATGTATTAGCCTTGGACCGGCCAAGGAAATGCAGAATTGCAGAGTTCCCAACTCTTTGCATCAGACTGGCATCATGTCATCAGCACTGTGCTGTGATCACCACATCTCTTTTTTGGGGAAAACAACTTGGGAAGTGTCACTACCCGATCCAGACCTTCCTGTCTGATTTGGGACCAGGCTAGCACACCAGTGGCGGCTTGTGGGCTAATCGACTGGAGGTGCGTTCCTCTAGTCTTTCCATGTTTTTTTGGGCCTCCTCGCTGTGCTTGCAGATCCCTATCCTGTAGCTCTCATCAAACAGAGCAGCAATGTTTACAGTCCCAATCATGGATAGTTGCATAGCATTTTCCATATGCACCCATGTCCGTTAATGTGTTTTTATTTTCGCTGAGAGGTGCCTTAAATCTCTTACCCCTGTCTGAATCCATGCAAGGTCTGATCCAGAAAAAAGAGGCCAGTAAAACAAAATAAAACATTAGCTTAACTACAACCAGCTATTCATTGCATACTCTCTTCCTCTTTGGAATGTTGTTTGATATTAAGATCAGGCTGATCGCGTCCAACTTCTTTTAGTTTGAGTTTCTCCTCAAATGTTCTCTTCTCAAATGGCCTTTTTTTTTAAGTGACTTCACCAAGTTTTCTCTCTCAATTTCCATCATGAGAGCCACGAGCAAGTTTGATGAGTGATGCCTAGCCTAGTGGGTTCAAAAGTAGACTCTGGGCTGGCTCAGAAATAGCTCAGCGCCTCAGCCTATCTAATTAAATGGCTGTGATTCCTTTTGTTTAATTGGTTAATGTGTGCAAGTAAATGTGCACGTCTAACCACCTTTTTTATCTCCTTAAAAGGAAAGTTCTGCCTCACCCTTGTTCATACAAAAGTTTATGTCTCAAGTGCGCAGTTTTTAGCGCACATTGATCTTGAATGGAAAAGCTTGCCCTCCAGCAGGGAAAGGAAATACAATGTAGATAAAATATTTTGTATTTTATTTAATATTGAATCTATATTTTATACACAAATTTCACAATATTCAAACATTTTGATGTTAAAAAATATTTCAAAAGAATTCTCTTTCATTGAATTGTGCTCACTGAGAGGGTGCTGCACAAGCGCCCTCTACTGATAGCCGCCACTGGAGCACACTATGCTAGTACCTTTGTACTGTGCTTGCAATGGGTAGTTTGGAGATCAAGGTACTATGTTTGCTCAGCCAGATACTAACTGCCTTACTGTTGTTAGCTAAATTAATCGCCAAATAGATCGTAAGGGCAGATTATTGAGGTATTACCATATTTGTTCTTCTTCTACGAAAACGGCACATATGCATGCTCTCTTCATCATACGCATGCGCATATTAGCAAAAGGTCCCAATCTGGCAACTAGGGTAGGGAGTAAATGAGGTAGGTGGCGTTTGTTTACAATTGACAACTTAAGGACAAAACAAACATATGTAAATCATGCAAAAGACTATAAAAGTCTGGGTCAAGGAAATTCAGAGTTTTGTTTCTAAACACATTATACATGTTAAAAAATAATTGCTGAAAACATGTGAAAAGACTGCAAACTATATAGCACTGAATTGTGGAGTTCGACCGTTAAACATTTTTTCACCATTTTTGTGATCAGGATTTTTTGGGCGGGCCTGAAATCATGGCTAACACTATATAAAAACTAGAGGGCATTGGCATGGTTCTCCAGGAGTTGATAAATAGCTCAAAAGTGTAGCATAGCAAAGCTAATGCTAACTGTTTCATGTACTGTAAGTGGATGGAAAGTGCTAAAACTCTAGTCTGGGTGGTATAATTCAAGAAAAACACAGACATGGGCTGAGACATAGAGGAACCGAGACGCCACTCCCACTAGCTGCTTCCGTCACCAACTCTGGGAAAATAAGCAGACCTGGAACTATACGCAATGAATGGAGTGAGACGTAAAATTGCTTATCTAACAATAAAGGAAGGAATCTCTGTCTGTCTGTCCTTCGCATATCTCGAGAACCATTCATCTGACTGACTTCACACTTGGTGGATGTATTGTAGAGGGCCCAAGTATGTGCAGTGTCTAACGTGATGGTTGATTGGATGTGCGGTTCGCGAGAAGGCTGCAAGCAGCAATTCCGTGGTTCTCGACAACGCTGCAAAGCAGCACTTCCGGGGGCCAGGCAATCGGCCCGTTTCAAACGGGCACGCACTCCAAATGGGCAAGTTTGAATGGGCACTGCACTAATACCAGTAAAAGTAGAGGAGGCTTATTTGATTGAGCAATAGATTTGCTATGTTTAGGGTCTTAGAAACATATTGACATTTTAAACTCTGAATGTCAGTCATTTTTTAAAAGGGACTTTTTTTATATTTTGGGTGCATACTGATGACATATTTCATCTTTTTTGACGATTTCCCAACAACGAGGGTAAGCAAGGCTAACGATTTGGCTAGTTTTGACATCAAATTGAGAAAATATTTAATTAACAATATTGAAATGGACATTTCTGATATTTAAGCAGTTAATTGCTAATGCGTGTCAGGTTCTTTAATGATGTGAATGATGTGGTGTTGAGTTTTCAGTGAGGACATTGCCTCCTATTCATTTTCCCGCCTGTGTGCCCTCTGCGTATATGTAACTTCTTTGATATGGGTTGTCTACCCTAGTCTGCTAGTGAGCTGATGAGTCAAGATAACTAGCAGACTACTGGGGTAGTTGATAATAAGCTCAAAAGTTTTGCATAGAAAAGCTAATGCTAACCATTTCATGTATGTGAATGGAAAATGCTAAAACGAGTAGCACCATACTCCGAGAGGTATAGTTAATTAAGAACACAGATTTGGGTGGGCTAACCTAATTTGCTAGTTAATTGATTAGTCAAGCTTTCTAACCAAGTAGGGTCCATTTGATAGATTTGGTAGTTTACAGCAAAACGTTTTAGTGATTGATTGGAAAATAAAATGGCACCTTAGCTGAAAGGGAGCTGTCAATCAAGCGTGATCTGCCAGATAAGCTGTTTTTGAGTTAGGTTTTATAATAGTTATTAATGTTTCTTTCTTCTTTTTTTTTATCATTCAAATTTGGCTGGGTTGTTAATAACAAATTTTTCTGTGGTGTGACAAACTCAGAACACGTTTATTATTGCTCTACCCGGACTTTAAGTCCCAGAAATAGCAATTACCTCGTAGTGTTAGGTCACCCGGAGATTCATAAGCGTAATATGAAATGTCCAGGTGGCGAAATGGGGAAATCTCCTGCCGCTGAATGGTGAAATGGCGAAGACTGAAGAGGCATGCCTGAAAATATATCAAATGTAACTTTTCAAAATAGTGCAAACGGTCGAGGGCGGCCAGTGTTGGAAAGCAGTTGTTTGAACAAAACAAATGTTTCAAACAATATCAAATATTTCAAATATTTTTATACAGGTCAAAGGAATGGCATCTGTGTTTTACACCAAACGTTGGCGTGATGGCGAAAAAAGCGCTGGTCTGATGTATTGGTACACTCAACAATGGAATGACACTGTCACTCTCCATTTTGCTGTTATCTTTGGTCAATGTTCTGACCTGATGTTAGCCCCGCACTAATAACCATTTGCATTCCGAAACGTGCCACATGGAAGTGAAACATTCTCAATGCCATTTTGTGGGCACTGGGCTCTTAACGACATGGTTTCACTATTAGCCATGCTTATTTTGTCAGGCATTTAAAGCATAATTTCTATTTGGTAAGACATTTAGCATAGGTTGCTATGATTGGGTTGGGTTTAGCATGTTTCCTATGATTTTCCTATGATTTTATAAAAAGCCAACAACTGGAATCTGCTGCCCAGGGGGTCCGTAATCACTATTGGAGTTGATGATTTTAAATATTTTGGGGGGCTGCACACATTGATAGAGTTTGAATATGCTCCATTTAGGCGCAATGGGTTTTTTTTGTGCTCTGCATTGAAAACTGCAATTTTACATTTGTTGAAAGGGGCTGAAAAAGTAAAGCTCTGTAATATAACTCCATAGTCTTCACATATTTGTTAAATTTTTCACTGCTGGGTTTAAAAAACACACACACACATATAGGATATTTGTGTATCATTCTGTAAAGCTGACCTCCCCTGAATTCCTTATATAATGTACACAATGCTCTAAATGATCATGTCATTTTGTGTCAGCCGGAGCGCCTGTGTGATGATGAGATTGAAAATCTGGAGCAGCAGCTGCAAAACCAGGCCCTCAGTCATGGCCCTCAGCCTCCAACCTTCTCACAGGAAGAGTCCCCAGTGCCTACTAACTGCTTCAAGTTCCAGAGAAGGGTGTTTGGTAAGTAGGTTTTGAGTGTCATCACTGATTGTATGTATTGTTTAAGGACAATGAATATAAAATGTGAAATGTGGGTCCCGTTATTTAATTTGAAATGTGGGTCCCGTTATAATTTTTTATAACCATCATTTAGTTTTTGGATAGCCATTTGGTGTTGATTCATCACCACCATCGACTTCCATTCTATCTGAAAAATCTCATCTGAGAATGGAATTATAACCCATTAATACCTATTATTACACAATTGTGATTAGAATTTATTTTAGATCTCAAGATTCTATTGAAAGTGTGTTAATGGCCACTGGTCACTGAAAGCTATATGATTCCAAAATAGAATTCTAGAATTAAAAGGAAACATTTGAAAAAACTCACACCTCAAAGGAAATGGATAATACCGGTGTTATTTTATGTCTCTGCCAATCGTCTAGGTTGCCCCTCTCCTTTACATTATTCCTGGTGGTTTTTGCACACATTCAGCATGGGAGATATCAGGATTGTTTTTCCTTCAGAGGAAGCCATTCGCTGCCATTCATTCTTAAACAGTACAAAAAACGACTTCAACAGACATCAAAATTGCCAGAGTAAAATAATCCATCACAGTAAACATGAAGCCATCATTTGGTTCCGTCAAAGTTTCAGTTTTATTGTATTTCATTATGTATGTTCCTGAGTTTAGCCTTCTCATATGAGCATGCTAGCTTTCAGAGACCTCTTGTGGACCAGAGACCATTTTTTCCTTTGATGGTGTGCCCTAGACAAATATTCTCACCTATTGCTGACATCTTTTCTGATTACATTACACTCTGCCAACTTTCTATCACCTGGTATCCACAGGAAGAAATGGAAGTCTCTTCCAAGAAAAACATTTTGCCTTACAAACTTTATTGTCACATCCATGTCTTATAAATGTTTATGTCTTTGTTAGCTGTGACAGCAGTTCATTCCAAGCTAGGTTTGACACCATAAAGTTAGCATTTTAAAAATGAGTAAAGAAATGCGAGTAAATGTTAAAAAATCTAATTAAATACAGCATGCATTGCAAAATGATTGGGGAAAATGTAAACTAGACGTAGACATTAGGAAATGGGCTATGACTCTAAATGACAAAGATATTCTCCTTTTTAAGACCGATGAAAATCACAGCCCTCTTTTCATCCATTTAAGATGCTGCAATGAGGCACAATGGAGCAACTCTTGAGGAATGAAAGTAACTCCTTAGAGGTTAGCATGTTATTTATAGTTGCTCAAAACAGTACTCATCCCCCTCATCTTTTTGCATGTTTTGTTGTGCAACAAAGTGAATTTTTTTGGAATTCATAGTACAGTGTCTGATGAAGGTCTGTGTGGACCGGAAAGTGTATATATACGTCTATAAATAAACAGTGTTCTATTGCAAGAGTAGTGTGCAGGAGTTCTTGAAACTTTCATCATGGGACAGCACCTTTTAACACTTTTTGAATCACAAGTACAAATGTTAACAGGCAATCTTCCTTTTTCTTTTGGCCTATCAGAGGACCGTATGTTGACAGCGGCAGACCTTCAGAGCTTTTCCAATGGAGTGGGTCGTCAGTGGAAGCATGTGGGGAGGGCCCTGGGCAAGAGCTGCCAGGCTCTGAAAGGTCCAGCCATAGACAACTTGGCCTATGAGTACGAGAGAGAAGGGCTGTATGAGCAAGCCTATCAGCTGCTTAGCCGCTTCATCCAGGCGGAGGGAAGGGCAGCCAAGCTGAGCCGGCTGGTCAAAGCATTGGAGGACTGCAAACTCACCAGCCTGGCCGAAAGCATTCTGGACATACAGCCATGAGCAACAGTCTCACTGACACAACTTTGGGTTGTGTATGTGTCTTTGTCTTTTTGTGTGTGTCTGTGCATGTGTGTATGTGTGCAGTGGCGTAGGAGCCATATACACTGAGCGGGACATGTTCACTTTTATGAGTTGGTTCTCTTTTCGTAATGGAAAACCTGCCACTTGAGGCACTAGAACTTTGCAAAATCCCTCAATGTTCTTAAAGCAACTCTCATAGGAGCCAAATTAAGATATTTTCAAGCACATTATGATCAATTGATGCATTTTGTAATGGGTGTAGTTCAGAACAATTGGACTTGATTCAGTTTTCAACTAACTTCACAGCCTAATGCGTCAAATGCACATTTTTCTCATTCTATCATTCACATTTAAAACAATGGTTATATATGACCAATAGATTTTTTTTTTTTTTATTGTTAATCAGCTATTTTCTAGTGCTGTTGACTTGTGCGTAATGGTGATTTGTGTGTTTGCAAATGAACATGGAGCTGAAGAACAATTAATTGGTTTCATATCTCTTGTACTGAGTTTGGTGTACATCCAGATGTCATTATGCCTTCATAGTTTCAATAATATTTTTATAAGCTGAGATCTCAGAGCACAGTGTGGTGCTATTAGGTGAGCCTAATTCACCATTTGCAAATTTCTGCAGATCCTGCCTCATATAGTTACTGTTACAAACTGTGTTGCTATCTCCCTCAGCAAGTGACCTCCAGATATTGAAACAACATTGCCCTCCAGATACTCAGGATAGCACTAGTCAGTGTTACTAGTTCGCAAACAATGATTTTAACAAGTTTTTCCTTAATTTTACGGCTAGAACTGTAAAATTACATCATCTGCTGCTCTCTGCTCCTTTTCAGTGTGGTGTCAGAGCATGGATATTGGAGGAAATAGTGCCTAAAGACAGTTTCTACGTAGGAATTGGTGGAACGTTGTACCAAATCAATGTGTACTTGTCACATATATTACACATTATACATGCACAACCCTATCATTCTGTTGTGAAGAGGATGTGATATTCGGACATAAAACTTACCAATGTGTTCTGTGTCTCGAGAGCTCGGCCACATCGCAGCAGTAGTGTTTCCCTGACCTCAGTAGAGAGAGGAGTCCATTGTTCGGATGGCTGGGATCCTTTATGATTCTCTTCGCCTTAGTCCTGCACTGCCTGGTACAGATATCCTGCAGGTTGGAGTGTTCACCTATGGTGGTACGCTCAGCCAACTACCACTCTCTGCAGGGCCTTGTGGTCCTGTGTGGTGCTGTTCTCATACCAGGCAGTGATGCTCTCTATGGTTTTGGAGGCCATCCTGAACTTCCCCAGAAGTCTGAGGTGATAAAGGTGCTGCTGTGCCTTCTTCACCAAGCTGTCAATGTGTCTAGTCCATGTCAGGTCCTCTGAGATGTATATGCCAAGGTACCTGAAGTTACTCACCCTCTCCTATAGTGCCCCATTGATCCGGAGGAGGTTCCTCCTAGTTCCTCTCCTGTTTCCTTCAAACGTCCATAATCAGATCCTTTGTCTTGCTGACGTTCAGGGAGAGACTTGTTCTCCACCTCCTCCAGATAGGCCTTCTCGTCATTGACTGAGACCAGGCCCACCACAGCTTTTTCGTCCGCAAACGTGACGATGGTGTTGGAGCCATGCTAGGCCACACAGTCGTGTATATATTAAAGAGTAACTAAATCACATGATCATTTTGCTGCCCTAGTGGTTGATATATGATCACCCAGCTGCTCTCTCTGCCCCACCCCAATCTGTGATTTGAGAATGTGTTTTTTTTCCTAGACAGACTTCAAAGAGGTACTCTGACATCATCAGTGGTGGACATTCATAAAGCTGCCAAGATATCATTTAGGTCTTTTCGAGTCCACAATGCAACGTGCACATAACACTCTTCTGTGGTCTCAGGCAGCCTGCTGTAATGCAGATGCGTTCTAGCCATTACCCTCCTGTCTTTGGCAAAACCATACCACTGCCCTAATGAGTTGCATTGACCACTCATATTCGAGCAATTCAAGCAAGCAAGGTGCACTAACGTTAGTTGGTTGCTGGTGCAGTACGAGAGGACAGTAATGGCTAGAAGGCATCCACATTGCAACAGAAGAATTCTCTGTGCACGTTGCACTGTGGACTCCTGGATAAACCTAAATTATGCCACGGTAGCTTTATGAATGCCTGCCATTGGGGTGGGGCAGAGTGTGCAGCATGGTGAACATATCAACCACTAGGTCAGCAAAATAACAGCAAAATGTGGGAACTGTTTTCTACGGAACTACACCCCCATAATAATGAATTCCGTAGAAAATAATTCCTACATGAAACTGCTCACAATAGGGTATGTGGATTATCTTGAGTAACCAGGTCATGATTTCTGGAAAAAGACGTTGCCTTTGAGTTTTTCAAATGTTTTTTTTTTTTTTTTTTGGCACTTTGAGCGCCACAAACCGAGTGCTATTCAGTTCCATTGTATTGGAGTGACGGCAGACATCTCTACAGCAGATAACTCCAAGCAAATAACACCAAAACTATCTGGATGGATAGATAGCACTCTGGGTAAGGGGGAATTTTTATTTTTATTTTTGTAACTTAAAAAAAAAAAAAAATACTATTTGGGTGAACTGCCCATTTAAGAAGTACAGGAGGGGGCTCAGAACGCAACCTTGGGGGGGCCCCCATGTTGGGGGTCATGATAGAAGAAGTCCAGTTACCACGGACTTAAGTTACAGCAGTTAATTGACATAGACACATTGCCTATCTTCTGATAAAAAATATAGGTGTTTGCCTGTAGTTAAGTAGCCCAATCGAGTTATTATGCCTACAGCTTATCAGGGCCATCAATTCACTACACCATGCAAGGCAAATTTTCCATTGACAAACTACCCAGAAAACAGTAACACTGGAAAACACAGGCCTAGCTGTTGTTTTAAAACAGAGTTTGTAAATGATGGTATATAAAAAAGTTTTAATAGCACTTTTCTAAAAAAAGTTTACAGAACATGGAAAAACAAATCCAAGGTAAAGTGGTAATATAATAAATAAAATAATTAAAACAACCACACACACACATACATACATACATAACTACACACAAACAAAATAGGCAAGCCATTTGATATAATAAAAAAAAAAAAACTTCCATAAAAGCAAGACTGTAAAAGAGTGTTGACAGAAGTGATATAAAATATTATTCTGACTTTGCAAACCAAAGCTCCTCAGGCGAGTTATTCTGCATTTTATGGGCCCAGATGACAAAAGCCTGATGTGTTTTTATGGAAATGTCTGTCTTTGCTACTCAGTGCCGTCAAAGAGTTCTATTATAGTGTCACAGTGCCCTCAGAGAGCCCTACAATGGTGGTCAATCTGAAATGAGCACATGAGCCAAGTAAGCAAGGTTACAGTATGAGCATGTCAAGAAGCAAATATCCTTTGCTAATGATACCCCAGACACACACATGCACAACAAACACAGAAAAAAAAATCTGATCAGGGCCCTCTAGAAATTCTCCCTCTCATTTTCTTTTGTTCCCATGTCTTTGTGGCAGCCAGGATGTGTGTGCAAGTGCTAACCTGTGTTTGAGAATCAATGTGTGGGCACTGCTGTCTATCTGATTTGCATTTTTGTGATTGTCAGTTGAATTCACTTTTTTTTCCATCTGGATGAAAGGATGTATTGTTATTACATAACCATCAGTTCACACAACCATGTTTCTGTCCACTGTTTCTTGTGATAATGGGGAGCAAACAATTTTCACCATGTACCTTTTTTCTTCCCCCCTTTCGGCCTAGTTTACAGATGGAACTTATTACTTATTAGTTTTGTAAATGATCAGAGAAAATATGATTTTGTAAAAGGCAAATTATAACTCATTTCACCATAAAATCCAAATTAAAAAAAATTCTGATGTCTGTGTTTGATATGTGATGCATTATTATAATTGAAAGTAAAAACATAATATTGGAAAAATTCCCACAGCTGCACTTATTGTTGCAGTAATCCTCTCTCTCTCTCTCTCTCTCTCTCTCTCTCTCTCTCTCTCTCTCTCTCTCTCTCTCTTACACACACACACACACATACATAAACTGTACTTGTCGCTGATGTTGTAATTTCTGGTCTTTCTGTATGGACTCACATATGTTCCATTGCATAAGGGTTATGGAAAGAGACAGTGGCTGGAGTTGAGGGGTGAGGTTTTATCTGATTGGTTCTACTACAGTAGCTAAGAGAAATTTACTGATTAAGGCAGTAGGTTTAGCCCATGTGGTGTCAGTGCACAGTCCATTGTAAAAGCCACCCCCACTCCACTTTGCTGTCTATCCAGATGTGATGTCTGGATTAGAAGCTTTCAACACACACACACACACACACACACACACACATACACATGCACATTAACCACACAAACATAACAATTGTACATTTTATCTATTCCCCCTCCCTCCCTCTCTCTCCACACACACACACACACACACACACACCCCTACATAGGCACATATAATTTAGGAAATTGCTGTGTGTAGGCTATGTTGAATTTGTATCCAGTTTAATCAGTAGGTCCCCTAATATTTCTGCTATTGACATTCCAAGCCAAGCCTACCTTGTTGACTTACATAGGCCAGCTAAGATTTAGCGTATTCTGAGAACTCGGCTTCATGCCACCATGTTTTTTTATGAACACAACATAGGCCTTTTTTCCCTTCTTTTTTTCCTTTTTTAATTCTTAGAGAGTAATATTTGCTTTGCCTTTCAAATTGTTATTTCGATTAGTGATCTTTCATAGGACGTGAACAGAGCTCTTGCCTTGGCTGTTCTGACGTAAGCGAGATTGTCTAGGTGAGTCTCGCGCACCCTGTCCCCTCCCCTCTCTCCCTGCTATTGTGAAGAGATTCAACGATGAAATCGCTCGCGCTCGCTGTCATCAGCGCCGCCCTATAGAGACCCCCAACCCCGAAGGCTCGAGCACAACGACCCCACCCCCTCTCCTAGAGGGACGGAGCGAGAGACACAGGCACGGAGGAAAAAACCTTTTCGGATCCCGGCTCTATTTGCCCTCAATCCGGGCCTAATGCTGTAGCAGACTGTGCAGGGGAGAGTGACTGAGTGAGAGATACGCACTGATTGAATCGGCGAGGGATAGGGTGGAATAGAGAAGAAGGGATTGTTCATTCGGCTGGAACCATGGGATGTACACTTAGCGCCGAGGAGCGCGCAGCTCTGGACAGAAGCAAGGCCATCGAGAAAAATTTGAAAGAGGATGGACTCACTGCTGCCAAGGACGTCAAACTACTGTTGCTTGGTAAGAGCCTATAAATTACAGGGCTGCGCGTTTGCACGGTTGTTTTGCTAATAGGACCGGGGCGGAGGCGCTCTCCGTGGTGCTGATTTCATTCAATCCACTGCCGACACTCATTCTGCCCTTGCTCTATTCTTTTCAGGGGGTGGAGAATCGGGGAAAAGCACCATCGTCAAACAGATGAAGTAAGTGTCTTTTTTTATTTAAACATCTTCGTCATAGACGAGGTGAGGCCTGAGATTGCGCCTCCCATGTCCATAGTGAGGCTGAGCCGCCATGTTTCCTGAGGCCGTAGGCTAGTTCTGCCGGTGACTCGAGCACCTCCTGTAGACGGTGATAGAGGCTATGCAGGCCGCCACTCGTCAGCCCATAGGGTGCTGTTCACTGACATGGTGCTGAAATTACGTTAGGGTTTCATTTGCGAATAGAGAAAGACAGAAAACGCGCGCGCGCGTGTGTGATGTGTGTGTGTGTGTATGTGTGTGTGTATGTATGTGTGTATGTGTGCGCGCGCGCGCGCGTCTCTGTGTGTGCGCGTGTCTGTCTGTCTGTCTGTACCCTTGAAGTGGATGCAGTATGCTACTGTGCTATCTGCCTAATTATGTTGTATGCTTCAACCTGGTTGTCAGTTGAGTACATATATAATTGACAGGTCTCTTAATATCTGACTGCATTTATAATGTTTATGTTCCTATTTGTAATTGTATGTGGACATAAATAAATTATATGTGTGTGTGTGTGTGTGTGTGTGTGTGTATGTGTGTGTGTGTGTGTGTGCATGTGCATGTGCATGCACGCACGCACGCACGCACGCGTGTGTGTGTGTGAATTATTGTGAGGTCACTACAGCTCCATTAGCGAATACCTCTGCTTTAATCTTAATGGCTTTAAGTGCCTGATATCGCTCAGAGTACTTTGCCTATAAAGCGGATTTACGCAGAAATATGGCATCTAAAACCTCATCTAAATCTTTTCCGTTCTAATCTAAATCACTCTTTCATATTCTAAATCACTGTAATTTTTTCGGAACCTCTGACATAAGTTACTAGATGTTTTCAATCCGGAAAAGACATGGGCTATTGTATGTCTCATGCAGAAACATCTTGTAAAACATCTCCCTCATCATTTCTGGATAATTGTTCCCTCCTCTACGCACTACCTTCATATAGCTCATCCCTCAGCACTCATCCAGAATTGTATTGTACCCCGCCCCCCTGCCCCTCTTTATTTCAGTTCCACCCTAAGATCCTCTGGTTGTCCTCAGTGGCTTCTTGTGTGAGGTCAACTCTATATTGTTGTGTGATGCAAGGTTTGGGATGAGAAAGAAACTAAAGACCCCATTACACCTCTCTCTTGTGTGAGGAAGAGAGAGAGAGAATAACTGTTTAAATGAGAAACTTTCCTGTGTAAAACAGGTGAAGTCAGGGGGGATAAACCAGTTGGGTAAACCAGTTGGGTAAACCAGTTGGGTAAACCAGCGTATACCTGCCTCCCTCTCTTTGCAT
>OMKL01083682.1:0-10092 GCA_900302295.1 Parasudis fraserbrunneri | reverse complement strand
CCAAACTGCAACATCTCCTTTGCAACAGGAAGCAACGGGGTTCATGGGAAATGCGGTCTTAGCGTGAGAATTATTAGATTAGATTCAAATATTCGACCAATCGTCTCTGCAATGGTCTCATTTGATTAACAAATATGGCGAGGAGATGGGGAAATATGAGAATAAACATGGTTTTCCAAAGAATGGAACGTAGGAGGATAACAGTTGAAAGATCTCTGATTATTGTAATTCAAAAGCCCAACATTAGGTTCTGATATGATATTGATTGTTTATATCATGCTGTTGAACCTTACTTTACGCTAATTTATAATGAGTTCACTATTTTATACTGCACTATTTTATACTGATTTCTGTAACAAGATTATTGTAATTCAAAAGCCTATTGGAACATGAGGTTCTGATATGATATTGATTGTTGTATCATGCTGTTGTTTTAATTCTGCTATGCACTGCTTTGCACTGCTATTGTATGTCTCTTACTGAATTTTATGCTGTGAAGCACTTTGAGCTGCAATTCTTGTATGAAAGGTGCTATACAAATAAATAACGTTTATTATTTAATTCACTAGAAGTAAGCCTATAATGAAATGTCTGAATGAATGTTGAAATCATAAGTTTCACTCTCTTCACTGTTATCTCCTTACCTACAGCATGGATAGTTCTGGAATTCTGGACTAAATCACATTGAACAACTAAAATCTTCTCAGCGTGGGTGGCCTATTGTTGATCTGTTTGGGATTCCTTGACTTGAAAATGTTGGGGATCGTTTGCTGTACACCCAAATGACAAGTGTGTCTATACAGTTTAAGTTTTAACTGCTGTCTGCTGGTCTCCTCCCAAGGTTTGTCTGGCCTTGATGACAAGAGACTATTTCATGAATAAGGTGATGATAATGTGAAGGACAACACTGACTGTGGACCTATAATTGACCATACCGTGAGGGCCATGAACAGACCCTCCCATTCTGATAACCAGAGCCCACTGGCCTGTCCACACCTATCCGATCAAATCATATTGGCCATTGGAGGACGGACTTGTGATGGTGGTCCATCCAATGGCATTGAGGCATGCAATCCCCAAGCAGACTGCTGGGTGAATAAGATCATTGATGAGAAGAGTCCTCAGGCTTTCCACAGCATTACTTTCTTCAACGGCCTTGGCTGCTGTATTGGTGGACACAATATGTGTCACGGTGTCAGCAGTTTGAACACTGTTCGCAAGTTCAACCCAGTAACCTGCACCTGGCACCAAGTGGCCCCCATGCATTCACCACGCTATTATGTCATTGTGGCGGTACTGAATGGATTATTCTACAACGTTAAAATAAGCAGGGTCTGGATCCATGATTCTGATTGGCTAGTGTGCGTCACGTGACCTCCATTTTGCGGGGTAAATCACACGATCTATCCCGTTTGGGACCGCATTTTTCTGTATCACAACTATGTGTCTTTTTTAATAATATCTAGTAGTCTAACTGTTGTAGAAAAGCAATTAACCCCTCCGACTATACAAGCGGGCGTAAATCCACCCATTTACCCCTTCCTCTTGGGGTTAATCGCTTTAATCTATGCCATGGGAGGCTTTGATGGACACAAGCAACTAAACACTGCCGAGCGCTATGACCCAGAGAACAAGCAATAGACTAATCACACCATTGCATGCGATGAGGAGCATTGCCAGTGCCACAACACTGCATGGCAAGGTGAATGGACCTGAAGAATATTCAGTAATAATAATAATAATAATAATAATAATAATAATAATAATAATAGCAGTTATAATAACAATAATAATAACAATTAAAAACAACAGCAATAATAATAATACTACTACTACTACTACTACTACTACTACTACTACTACTACTACTAATAATAATAATAATAATAATAATTATAATAATAATAATAATAATAATAATAATTATTATTATTATTATTGTTGTTATTGTTATTGTTATTGTTATTGTTATTGTTATTATTATTATTATTATTATTATTATCATTGGCAGCAGTCAAACCTGTATATTTATAGGATACATACTTAACTGTCAATTTGTTTTTACTTCAGCAACATCTCTGCTGTGGAGTACTATGATGTCCAGACAGTGGCATAAGGCCAAAGACATTGGTATGGTCCATAGCTGTCTGAACTGCTGTGTAATGAAAGGACTGTCCAACATGACCCCCTACACAGCCCCACAAAACAGTAGGAAGAGGAAGGGCTGGAGGATAAGGCTTTTAGGCCAGACCTGCCCAAAGCCTGGGCAGAACTAGATTGGCAATTAATAGAACAGCACAGCGCCATGGTTAAATGGAACTCTGCCATGTACAGAGCCTGGACCTCTCTGCTGTGAAGAGAGCCTGGAACTCTCTGCCGTGTACAGAGTCAGGAACTCTGCCGTCTACAGAGCAATGGTTAAATGGAACTCTACAGAGCCTGGAACTCTAACTCTCTGCCATGTACAGAGTCAGGAACTCTGCCGTCTACAGAGCCATGGCTAAATGGAACACTCTGCCATGTATAGAGCTATAGTTAAATGGAACTCTCTGCCATGTATACAGCCATAGTTAAATGGAACTCTCTGCCATGTATACAGCCATAGTTAAATGGAACTCTCTGCCATGTACAGAGCGATGGTAAAATGAAACTCTGTGCTGTGTACAGAGCCTGGAACTCTCTGCCGTCTAGAGCCATGGTTAAATGGAACTCTCTACCATGTACAGAGCCATGGTTAAATGGAACACTCTGCCGTGTACAGAGCCATGGTTAAATGGAACTCTCTGCTGTGTACAGAGCCATGGTTAAATGGAACTCTCTGCTGTGTACAGAGCCATGGTTAAATGGAACTCTTTGCTGTGTACATCTGGGCAGAACCAGACTAGCAATTATTAAAACAGCACTGAATCCACAGGCAACCATGAAAATAATAAATGCATTCAATATAAAACGGGGATGTTTGAAATCCAATATTATGGTGATGCAGCCTTTGTTAATTATGCCCCTAAACTGTGGAACACACTACCCACAAATATCAGAGAAGCTAACACCTTAGATATATTTAAAAGGCAGCTTAAAACATATCTTTTCACGAAAGCATTTGACTGACCCGTCCTCCTAAATACTAGTTCTGTTATCATTGCACTCTGATTTGCACTTTTTGTGTTATTGTTGTAATGAGATTATGGTAACTCAAGTAACCTATTAGAACACTAGGATCTGATATGATGTTGATTATTGTTTTATACCTTTCTTACTATTTGAACTGCACTTGCTGCCTGACTTACACTGTTTTCATATGATTGATGTAAAGCACTTTGAGCTACAATCCTTGTATGAAATGTGCTATACAAATAAAGTTTTATTATTATTATTATTATTATTATTATTATTATTATTATTATGACAAATTATTAAATTCATGGGTAACAATACATTTTAGGGGAACATGAAAGGGGAACCAAGATTTGACATTTCCTTAAATTTTTACTTCTATATTCTACTACAAACATATATATAAGTGTTGCATTTTATGCTATGGTTTATCATCACTGTAATCATAGGGTAGTACAGCACCTGAATGCAACTAAAGAGAATGTACCACCTCATATTCTTATGTAAAGGAGAAATCAAAGGTTTAATCAAGGTGCTGTTTAAACTTTTACTTTGCAAAGGTCATACGAAGGCCACTGTAGGTATCGTATGAAAGGTTACAGTGCACAATACGATCACAATACTGTCACTGGTGATAAAAGTTGGAAAGTATAGAAATTGGAAACAAAGCCTAGATGAGCTTTAGGAAGTTTTGTAGGGTTGTTCTTGACTAAAGAAATTCTTATTCGTCTAATAGTCATAGGACTTTGTCGACTAATGGATTAGTTGATTTCAGTGACAAATCTGTAAAATTGTGTTTCCCACATGAAATCATGCAGAAGGACCTGTTTAAATCTGATGCTTACCAGATATGCGCTCATCATTTTTCACGTCTTGGCTGACTACAACCAAACCAACTGAGTCATCGACTAATCAGCAAGGCAGCCCTAAAGTTTTCTGTATGAAGCATTGTAATTATGTCTCACATTTTTGCCTGTTTGCAGGGTATACACGGAAAATGATGATGATCTCCCCAAATATCCATCAGATTTTCAAGTGGCCAAGTATTCCATCTTTGAAAAGGTATAATAACAATCTATTATTTTGTTTAGTCACCTGAGATTTTTTTTGTCACTCACTAGTTCACCATAGGCTTCTGTTCAACTGACATATTATCAGTACAAACGTCCTTCCCGGCTATGGGATCTTGACACTACCCTGTTTTGTAGGTCAGCAGCAGTACATGGTCTGTATTAGAGCTCCAGAGTGCCAGAGAGAAGGAGGGGCAGCAGTACCGTGTGGTCAGATACTTGAAGGAGGTGAGGGTCCTTATTATATTGGTCATATATGGTCATATATGGTTCAATGGTGACAACCATTTTTTCTTTTGGAATAAAGGCCCTGGAAATACACACATTTTCAGTTGCCTTTGAGCTGTACCAATCACCCCTCTGAGCATTGGTCCTCAACCTTTTTATGAGACACAATAGATAGATAGATAGATAGATATGAACAAAAAAAGACTGTGGAAAAATGTAATTGTTGTTTATCAGCTTTATCTTACACTTAAATTGTTTAAAGGAAAATAAATAAATAAGTTTGAGAAATAATGTATATTCTGATGAAGAAGTTCATCCGAGTCTTTGGGAACCTGCTAACAAAGCAGAGACCGACCTTTTATTTTGGAATTAGTGTTTACCCACCTTTTTCAAAGTGTTTACCCAGGTTTTCACTCAAAACACCAGGTATATGTTGTTCGTCTATCATACTTCTTCTCGTTGGATTTATCTGCCAGTGGTGTTAGCGGTACCACTCTCCTAAACCACCAACTCCATCCACCCGTGGCTCAGTATGGTAGGGTGGGGTGAGTTTTACTTAAAACGAGCATTCCCTGACACCGCTCTTCTTCTCTGCTCTGCTCTGTCTGCGGCAAGTGCGTCTGTGTGACACCAAGTAAAATATTGATCGGAATAACACCAGGTGTGATGTTATCACCTGGGTCCCACATGACTTGAGAACCATGGAGGGATCCTTTTTTCTTGTGATTTTATCACCTGGGTGCCAGGTGTTGTCAATTGCAGTTGTGAAGTCAATCTAAATCACTTGGTGTGAATGTGATATACCACAAGAAAGTAATTCAACCTCTACTGTCGTTAACTGTGAATGAACACAACACTCTAACTTACCATCTTTACATAATATAGGTTGAAAACATTGTGCCTCTGAAAACGTAAAACTGAGTTATATGGTTCTTCGTCTGAGGTACTCAATTATAACTATGACTAATGACCTAAATTTTAGGTCCTAAAAGATAATATCTAATCTGTCTCCCTCCCTCAGCAAGTGGCAGTGAAGGATAAGCTGGTGTTCCTCTCTACATCAGAAGAGGCCATGGAGGTCTACCAGACCTTGAGGAAGGAGCTGCAGGTCAAAGGACTCAAACTGAGGAACAACCTCCCTCCACAGGCCCAGGACATGGGCTCTGCCCCGTTGAAACAGGTCAGACACAAACCTAGAGACAAAACCTAATATGAAGGCACAACCACAGAATAGAATCAGTATTATTTGCATTAAATTCTATGCATATTATCTGTATTAAATTGTATGGGCACACCCCCTAGTATGATTGGTTGATTGGCATGTGGTCTGTGTGATTGGCAGCTGCTGCTGGAGGAGAAGCTGAACACAGGAAGTCTGTCACAGGAAGTGGGCATGTTTGTGGAGCTGCTCTGGAGCGAAGCCCTGGGTTGCATTGGCGAAGTCCTCAAAGTTCCCATCACCAGTCTCAGCCTCAATGACGTAAGGATGTGATTGATCCTACATATCAGCCCCATATGTATCAATTAAAGAGGATGCCTGTTATAAATGTTAATATGTACAGTATGTACTGAATCATTACATTAATGTTACTATACTGTATAATGTTATAGCTTGTTATAAAGTAAATTCAAAGAGTGGGGATAGCCTGACATGTCAGATCTGAATTAAACTTACCTTCAAAAGACAGTTATGCTACATGTAAGGTAACCTTGCTACTTGATAACTGTAAACCTGTTTCTAGAGCATGTAAAATCTGGGGCTGTTCAATAGACAATGAATGTGGCACTGACTTTGTGGAGCCAGAAAATGTTGTTCTCACACCCAAATGAGGCTTATATTCTAGTAATTCTGACAGATGTGAATTACTAATTACAGAATTTAAAGCCTCATTTTGGCGTAAGAGCTCGAACTAACATTTCATGGGCCCACAGATTTAAAGTGACAGTATACTGAAAACAAAGGCGGTCTTGCCCGAAATAGAACAACAGTTGAACACGTTGCCACATATACTCCATGCGGCTTTGCACCAATCGTAGATGATCATGTATTGGGAGCTGGTATGCAGAGAATCCGACTAGTATGGCTAGCAAGCTGGCACGTGCCGCAATGGCTGAAGCCAATGCGGCACTTTCTTTTCTCTACAAGTGTGCCATTTTGTTCTTAAGAACCTGCTGACGTTCGTTTCCACAACAAGTATACTGTCACCTTCAGTGTCTCGTTCATTGTCTAAGGAACAGCCCCACATTTTACATCCAGGTGACATCACAAATTTGAGGGTTCACTGGCTTTCTAGCTTTAGGCGAGAGTGGTACATGTTCACAAATATTGAATGTGAATTCTTAAAATGGGTGGCATTCACATTTAATAAGCAGGCTACTTTTCATCGGACCCTTCAGAAGAAGAACCATGTGAGTCTATTTTGAAATGTTTTGGACAGCTCACTCTGAATGTTCAGTGTGAATGTGATACATCACCCAAAAGCTCTCGACCTCTACTGTCTTAAATGTTCTATAATGTTCTATAAATGAACCCCAACTTACCATCTTAGGATGCCGTTATTAAGTTTGAAAACATTGTTCATCTGAAAACTTAAAATGGAGTTATTCGATTTATATGGTTCATCGTCTCAAGTTTTCAGTTATAGTGATTCATAAATGTTCTTTGTCTGCGGTCACTCTGGATACGGGCACCAGCTTAATGTCTAGAATGTAAAACTCGACCTCTAACTGTGTGCTGTTTATGTGTGCTGTAGGTGAGCAGGGCTGAGGGGTTGCTACTTCAGGCCCAGAAGAAGCTGGGGGAGGCCAGTGTCACTGAACTGGCCTTTCTCATAGACCAGGTTTATACCCTCCTCCAACATTCAGAGCCCTGCCCACCTGTCAACGCCAAGCTCCTCTCACAGAAATTGGACCTCTGTCAGGTTTGTAACACATCATACTGTAGGTGCAGACTCCTAGAGAGAGCAATGTGTATCCCATAGGTGCAGACTTAGTGTCACACACACACACACACACACACTGAATTCATCATGTGCTAATCACAACATGATCAGCCTCTAAATCCACATCAGCTATCTTAGTCAGTGTGCATTTTAAGGCCAACATGAGTATGATATTTTCTATTTTCATCCAGTTGATCAGAGATGTGCTGAACGTAAGTGAGGTCGCATTTAGAAGCCCCTCCTCTTCCTGTTTGGGGAAATACCGCGCCTTGAGGTGCAGCATCGAAAGAGTTTCCCCTGACACCCCGGAGTTTCAGACTGTGACCAGTCTGCTTCAGGACAGGTACTGCGCTGCTTTGTGTGTGTTGTGTGAGTGAATTGTGAGGCTGTGAGCCCATGGGAATTTATGCATTTTTATTTTTGGTAGAGCTGCATGTCATTGTCCATCTGTCTGTCTCTCCTTGCAGAAACGTGAAAATCCATCAGGTGTTGCGTGTCAGCAGAGGGGCGGAGCTACAGATGTTCACAAAGGAACTGGGCAACGTAAAGGCACTCCTTCACTCCTCCAGCCCTAGCAGCTTCATGGGGATACTATCTCGGTTAGCTCTCACACACACACACACACACACACACACACACACACACACACACACACACACACACACACAAGCTATTGTAATTTATTGTCTTAAGTTAACAGTGGGATAAGCAATTTCAGAGAAATGAACAAGAGTGAGCTTACATGTCCAGCAGAAATAGAGCGAGCTCTGCATCACTTTTCAAGCCCGGTGCTAAGACTCCGAGAGGCACCAGCAGCTTTAAGCTGGATTGTTAAAAAAAATCATAAAAAAAAACAATTTCCCAGGACATGTAAGCTCATTCTTGTTCATTTCTCTGAAATTGCCTACTCCACCTTTAGGTGGTACAGTATAAGATCAGACTATGTCATTACTTATGTCATGACAAACACAGCATTCAGGGATGGAAATTTGATCAGCTGGTAATTTTCAGACCTGGGTAGAACACAATAGTCATGAGACACACCAGAGAGTGAATGGAAGCTAGTGGAAATGTCTCAGACAGCAGCTTAATCAATATGCCAGGCAAGTGTGAAGAAGTGAAAGAAGTTCCATAAAATAAACTCACATTTTGTATCAACCGGTGGTACGGCCAGCTAGAGAGAATCTATTGCTAGTACAAATTAAACCTGTAACATTAGTGCCCAAAATGTGTCCCTGTGCACCTCCACAAAAGAATGTAATTCATCCCCTTGGGTTGATTGGTACAGTATATTGTATGAACATGACATAAGATATGAGCTGTTGCTTTTCCTTATTGCTCTCTCTAGGGGTCTGCTGCTGCCCCGCGTTGGAGTGGAGCATCATGGGATTGAGAGAACAGACATTGGCAACCTGGGCAGTGGAATCTACTTTAGTGATGCTATCAGGTCTGTAGAGGAGAGGTTTCACATACATCCTTAACTTTCACTTAAAGGGAAATTCCACCATGTTCTTTTCCTACTAGTTCGACAGACAGGGGTCAAGGCACAATAACAAATGGGGGAAAAAACGTTGTTGATCGGAAGATATTCACAAAAAATGACTGCTCATGCACAGCAGAACCAAAGGGAGAGGTGCACTGTCACTTTCTCAGACAACTTGAATTTCCCTTCTGATACACGGCTTTGAGGGAGGGAAGCAGGAGATTCAAATTCCCCTCTCGATTGGATGTTCTAGGTGAGGAGGCTGATGACAAATGGATGTCACCCTCTTCCCAAAGCAAGATGCTATGAAACTGAGACTTCTTCATGGAAGGTGCGCCATCCAGCCACATAGATATTATTTGTACGACTGGATCACATTCTACCATCCTAGTTAGCACTCTGTGAAATTCGATATGCGATGCAAACTGGGACAGCAACCCATTGTTCCGCGTTATGTCACCATCGACTGAAATTTGGTATCCCATCATGCAGTGTTTGAGCATTATATTAAACCGCAAATGTTAGTACATAACATTTGTAAATACAACTGTAAGTATTGCAAATGGACATAGTTGTGTAGTATTTAGACTGTGTAATCTGTGTCAACAGCACTAGTTTGAAGTACTCCAAACCTAGTGTGATGGACGGTTCTCGACTGCTGTTGGTGTGTGACGTGGCACTGGGACGTTGTAGGGACCTCCAGAAGAAAGACCCCAGCCTGAGTCAGGCCCCTGATGGATACCACAGTGTCCACGGGGTCCGCCGCAACCCCACCACTCCCTCTGAGTTTGAGGTATATTGTGTGTTTGTGTAGATTATGTGGATGCAGTATGTGGGCTTTGGCTTTCAAATGTGTCCAGTATATAGTATGTAGTGTCCAGCATGCAGTGTGTAGTGTACAGTATACAGTATGTAGTGTCCAGTATGCAGCATGTAGTGTCCAGTATACAGTATGTAGTATCCAGTATACAGTATGTAGTGTCCAGTATACAGTATGTAGTGTCCAGTTTACAGCATCAATCTGTAAACATGTGTATTACTGGTATCACACATCCTTATTATGTCCTTGTGTCCATGCCTATGTGTATACTAACATACATTATGTGTGTGTGTGTGTGTGTGTGTGTGTATGTGTGTGTGTGTGTGTGTGTGTGTGCGCGCATATTCCACATTCACCTGATATCACTTTAATCAATGCAGATCACCCCCTGAGGTAGGTTGTCTCCTTCACCTATATTTGGAACAAGCCCTCTTA
>OMKL01083517.1:0-19013 GCA_900302295.1 Parasudis fraserbrunneri | reverse complement strand
CTGTACAGTGGTGATCAATTTAGTTTGGTCTTTCAGACTTCCAATGAAATTGGTCTGTGTGTGTGTGTGTGTGTGTGTGTGTGTGTGTGTGTGTGTGTGTGTGTGTGTGTGTGTGTGTGTGTGTGTGTCCGCCCGTCTGTCCATCCGTCCATCCATTCAGATTGCTACAGTGAGGCCAGCGACCAGGATACTGAGGAGATAGTAGAATCTTCATGTCCTCTTTATTCAGAGCAGATGACCAGAGACTCTGAAAATGTGGGTATAACAAGGAACTAAGGTGCTGTATTACAGTAAAGCCAATGTTGACATGACCAGGATGACTCAGTGTCATCTTAAAACCGTGAAAATGGCTTCCTCTTTACCACTGGGAGACAAATAACATTGTGAGAAGAAGCATTGTCTCCCAGCGTTGAAATTCCTCTGTGAGAACGTTGGGGCTGCGTACCATCCTTGTCATATCATTCTAGATAACTCTGATGAAGTGGCTTTGGTGTATGTTATAGGTTATATGAGAGTCTTATGATTAACCACTGTTATTGCTGTTTATCTGTCCTTGGTGCTGCTGTCTGTATAACCCTTTGTGGCGCCACGCAGGGAGATATCACCCTACCTCGCTGCACATCTTCGCCTATCCCAGAGTCCGATCTGGGCAGTATAACGACCACAGACAGCAATGAATCCCTGTGCGCAGGTCAGTCTGGCTCCAGGTTGGACCTGTCCTCACAAGATGGGGCCTGGGGAGGCTCCGATCTACCTCAGCTACTGCTCAGTGAGGAGATGGACGGACCAGAGGTGGATTCTCAGCAAAGAGAGCGAGGTAAGGCTGCATTTGATTGACCTACTCCACAGACACTCCATTGTTGTGCTTGTCACTGTCTGCACCCATTTGGTACAGATGATAGAAATGTCAATTAAATAGTACACTACTATACTCTCTTGGTCATTGGTGATCAGAGTTATTTTGAACTGCACAGTTTTATGTAACATGGTGTGATGTTTTATTTATAATTATATACATTACATATTTCTGTACACATGCACTGGTACTGTATATCTCTGTATAATTAAATCACACATGTATATCTCTGTACAATAATTCAAACTTGCTACTGTGTACATAACTCTGTCAATATCTGTAGATATTTTGACTCCTGTATGTATATGTGAATGGGAATCCTGAGCCTGAACTCGTGTTTCTACCTCTTAATTTTTCTTATTGTATTAGATTTTTTCTTATATGTATTTTTTGTTTTTATGTTCTTATTTGCCTTTGCGCGTTCTCTTCCAACCATGGGCATATAGTGCTGTTGACAATGCAATTTCCCACTCACTTTGTGGGAAATTGTTTTCTCTTCATCTGATCTTATCTGATCTCATCTTATCTTATCTTATCATTTCTTATCTTTATGTCTTTTATCTGAAGAGAGCACGTCTGATGAGATGGAGTGTCTGCTCATCCATCTGAAGCAGGCTCGGCTGTCTCCTACTGGCCAGCCCAAGCCCTCCACCAAGAGAGACTTCAGGATATCCTTCATCAGACGTTGTAAGAACGAGAGAATCAATGAAAAGCTGCACCATGTCAGGATCCTAAACAGTACTTTAAAGGTGAGTTTTAGTAATCTCTGTCATATATTAATTATTATTTTTTTTTTTTTTGTATTTTGGAATGATAAGGTATACTGGTATACACTGATTCAGAATTGGAAACATAAACACACTATAGCATTACATGCACCACCACCCACATGGTGATCAATCCAAAATCCAAGGTGACTCTCTGGTCCAAAGATTAAAAAGCCTTTATTGGAATGGCTATTGCATTTTGCAGGGATGTTTGTTTTGATTACATTCTTATTGTCCACTATAGGCAAAAGAAGCAGACCTGTTGGCGATTGACCAAGTGCTGGCAGACCCCACTATCACAGCACCCAAATATAAGCAGTGGAGGCTCAGGCACGTTATACTGTTGCAGGAGATCACTCGACACGCAAGACCTGCAGGTGGCAGCAGAGAGCCACTTGCCCAAGCTCTCATGAAGCCCTGTGTGGCTGAGACCAGTGTGTGAGCTTGGAGTTAGCTGGGACAGCTGGACATCTAGGGAGGTACCCGAGACTGATGTTTCATACTACAAAAACATGATATATGATACATATGAGAAAGGTTATTGTATTCATCATCAATATCCCTGATTGGACCCATGCAGTTCCTCACTGTATTGACAGGGATCAGGAAATCTGCATTTCTTTTAGACTGTTTTTATTTAGACCAGTTTTTATTTGTCTAAGCGGTTAAGCACAACTGTTTTGTTTTGCATTCGTTTTTTCCTGGTATTTACATATTGGTTCTCTATTTGATAGGGCACAATGATTTTATTCTACAGTATTTCTAGTAATTTATTCCATCACCTTTTCAACAATGAAATGTACTAATTTAACTTAAAAGTATCACAGCACAGGGTCTCACACGTTATGTGTGTTATGTGTGGTGCTATACAAATAAAGTTTATTATTGTATCGTTTTGTAAAATACACCTTTTTATGCTGTGCAAATAAAAATGGTTTGGGCCAGTCAATAAGATACTTCCTGCCCTTGAAAGAGGAAGGACAATTCAATGATTGAAGGTGACTAGAAGTCCAGTCAGTTGTGACGTATTAGCAGAGCCTATTTCACCGTACTTCTGGTGTGCATTAGACCCGCTGGGCTTTAATAGAGCTTTACCATCTGTAGTGGCCGTGAAACAAGTGTGGCAAAGAAACAGCAGATGAATGCACACAATTTCTCAAGAGGTTTTATGAATGAAGATGACAGAAAGTATAGCTTGAAGATGTAGATGATATCCTGCCATCTGTCGCCTGCTTTTGTGTCGGAGCACAAAGATGACTTCGCCTCCCTGTCCAACCCCAACCCTGACTGACACCGGCTGATTTGAATGAGAATTGAGAAGAGGATTTTTCTCTGTTTCCCCACTGGAGGTCCCTGTGAAGCTTGATGGAGAGACTGTGAGGACTTGAGGAGAGAGCGAGAGAGAGAACGATGATTTACCGCATTACAGCATCACCTTGCCCAAGGCAAGAAACCTACAATGTTGTCAAAGGCATACACAAGGTAATTGTGTTTATGAGAGAACTACCTTGTGTTTACGAGAGAAATAACCTATCCTATCTGAAGACGTTACCCTCTGTAAACCCTGCAGGGCCTATCTCCTGTTTACCAGGACTGAGGTGAAACAGAAGGCACCTAAATAGAACAATCTGCAGGAGAAGATGGTGGGGGGTGGCTGTAACACGGCTGTGTTGGTAACCAATAAATAATTCACAGAAGTATTGTATAAGATAAGTTGCCGTAATTCAACCCAGCTCAGTGACTGTGGAGGTACAGTGGAGAGCTACTGAAATGTGACAGCTTCTCTTTGATGGTAGCAGTTTCATCCTGGATGACAACACCATGTCCAACAAGGTATCCTACAAATGGTCATCCAGTTGTTTGAATGTTATGCTGATGATCTTAGTGATGAATATGGCATCTAGATAGCACCAGATACTGTGTGAGCACAAATACGAATTTGTATAATATATAATATGTAATGTATTGTATTGTCTAATAAATCATTTATCAAAAATGAGTAATTGACAGGCATTATGACTGAGTGGTGTTTGAGATGGGGTTATTTACCACCATTATAGACAAGTCAAACAGGATATTGGGCAACAGCAATTCACCAAGGCAACTTAAACGTGCCATGGCATGGAGTCTACTGGTGTCTAAAAGTGTACTGTAAGTTGTGCCATCACTCTACCATGAAAACCCCCATTACTGATTTTCTTTTTTAAATACTGTAAACATTCAAATGGGCTCAAATGTGGTGATTGAGAAGACCATGGCATATGCTTATTATAAGTATCAGTTTTTTCAAACTTTTGGATGATGTACTTTGCATTGTGCATAAAAGCATTCTTTCCCGTAAGACACCGCCCTATCAGGAAAGAAAAACATAATGTTACGACAATGAATTCTGACAATCTTTGTCAATAGTGAGTAGTCTTAACCTTGACCTTTAGGAAATAGGTTGGCAAAACCTTTACATAATGCAATAGCAACTCTCTATACTGCAAGCAGCTATATGTGCAGGCTTCAAAGTAGCCAAACTCATATCAGAAGACATTGTAGATGAATAAACATGAGGATATTAGCATTTTCACAGTATCCATTTGATTTTTGACAGAGAAACTCCTCTGTGCAGCACATGCTATTAGCACAGGATCCCTAGGGCTGTGCGCTCCAGGCCGCTCCATGAGATGCAAAGTCATCATCAGGTCTAATGTAATAATGTTGTCTGACTGATTCATCTATCTATCGCATAGACACATGAATCATACATTTGTATGGTTTTGATGATTGACAGTGGTTGGCTTGATCAGAGGGATAGCGTCTCAGTAATTGTATCAGCTGTTGTAATATCATTGTCCTTATAGCAGAAAATCCTCTTTAGGCAACTTATTGAACACCAGTTTGTTTTATAGACTGAGAATCTTGGTTAATGTTTCTCTCATATGACAGTGCCACACATTCCAAGCAGTGTCTGTAGTTTGGACAGGAGATGCTGTAAAACATCAATGCTGGACTCAATATGCTGTTCATTCAGAGCCACTGTAAGAGCACAACAAAAGCACTCTTCTTCAGCCTCATGCTTTTAACTCATTTCATGAGTTTGGACAAACATGACTTTATGCAACATTCCATCGTCCCCTCTCTACCGTCTAAAAATAAAAGCCAGTGAATGGTTTTCCTGGACGGCCGTCTTGGACTGTGTTTTCAGACCGTCTTGCCAACTTGAGCTCCATTTTAACATGCAAGGGGAGTTAAAGCATCCTGTGTTAAGGGGAAACAATGGGACAAGTACAATGTGTTGTCACCACAAACTATATGGTAGCTCAGATCACTTACAGCTAATTACTTACAACTTCTATGAGAGAGACATTTCCCCACCACAGTAGGTCTCCCTTAGCCCCCGCCACCTTCTCTAGAGAGAGACCCTCAATCACGTCTCATCCTCTGAGTCAGTATCCCTACTGATGGTTTGTATGCTTCACTGAACACAGATGAATGTGAATGCTGATGGCTACTGTGCGCGCTGCCTGCTTGCCGACGGGCAGTCCGGATTCCCTGTGAGCCTCACAGGACTCACTTTTCTTCATTTCCATTCATAACGCCCTTTGGCAGTAATTAAGTGGTGGACTTAGGTGTTCATCATTGGTGATAAAATAAGGTTATCGCTTTAGAAGCTGATGAATTCTCAGGGGGGCTGAGCCAATAAAAGCAAATAATATCCATAATGTACCCTGTAGCGTATTTGCCAGGTTGATGTCTCAGTCTGACATACATACACATAGGCCTACAGAAATAGCTTTTTGAATAGGACAGCTTAGGTCTTTGGGAGTGAGACTATATTATGCTGGAGAGAGTAAATCTACAACACTCTAACCCTAAACCTATGCTGACATCTTTATATGTAGGCTAAATAACTGTTCAGCCGAGGTCCTACATTGGACTAAGATTGGATCTTATGACATCATGATTATCACCTGGTGTAGGGCGTATAAATAGTGTGCCCATATCATCTGTCTTTGAGACCCTGACGAAAGCTACTGCTGAAATGTCGAGCAATCAAAGTGTCCTACATCTACAGCTTGAGTATGCAACTCCATCCTTCTGATTCACGCCTCAAGCTGTTAGCACAAGATATTGTGATGTGCATTCCTGTTACTTCAGGCTGTTATCTCAGCCTCTACAATCCTTAAAGCCTCAATCTGGATTTTTTCTTTTTTACCATACAAGTGTGGGTTTCTTGAGTAGTTTGATTTGTAGATGGAAAATAAGCTTTTTGGAACGTTCTTAAACCAATGTCTATTTTATTCCCGTGTTTACAAAGTTAACCAATGTAAACAAACCATTTAAGGCCACAAACTACAGCAAATACAATATTAAAACTAAAATTTAGCTGCTGTCTTGTGTTAATCCTTGTATCAAAAGCTCAGTCATTCAACTAGAGACTGCAAACCTGTCTATATTCCTATTTTTCATTTTTGGTGGTGGGGCAACCCATTTGTTTTTCATGTGGATCACTGTTTGGGCCTTTACAACACTGACATGCACCTTGGCAGTCAATAAAACATTTCCAGCTCAGCTGTCACCAGAAATATTTATGTTGTCTTATCTCCTGGGTGGATCCTGCAGATCTGTGAGTGCAGACTAGGACAGATCCCAAATCACACAGCCACAGTAGATGATGGTGTTTTTATATTATCCGCTGGGCCTTGTGACTCGCAGGTGCAAGGAGAGAGATCAATGAAGATAAGTATCCTTGAAATGATTCTGTCTGGGCCCATGCCCAGAGTATCTCAACATTTACTTTCCCTTTGGAACATGCTGCTGGTTAGACACCCACAGGGTTTCATTTCACAGGCCAGAACAGGAGAGTATGAGAGGAGGGGAGGGAGGGGGGAAATGCCATATAGTGATTCGTTGACAAATAGTTTTGCTAGCCTGGTGGGAGACACACTAGAAAATGTAAACATCACGTCAAATCAATTAAATTCCTGTGCTTTGACGATATAAGGTCATTAGCCTACATACAGTATGTCCAATGTCTTTTATTTGATGTACGATTAACAAGAATTGGCCTACACAGGGTGACTTTATCTGTGTGAACTGGAGGACCTGATAAGAGGACAAAGAGTGAACTGAGATCAGGCGTCTCTCATCAGGGGATAATGAAAGGTGCCTGACTTAAGGACAGTGTGGACTATGTGGTGTGGGCTTTCCACAGTTAATGTGATTATCAAGCGTATGATTAGGCTATTAAGTTCCACACATTTATAGTGATGTGGAGAATGTTGTTGCATAAATTATTTTATCATGGGCATGGGGAATGTATGGTAGGCTACATACAGACATAAGCTAAGGCGCCACCATGTAGGGATCATGGATAGAAATTGGAAGGTTTTGTAAGAATTAACTGTTCATAATGACATCTTTCTTGGATATACTACATTAAAAGACATTGTGCATACAATATTCTAGCCATTAATGTTCAAACAGAGCAAATGCTGGGTGGGTAGGCTAGGCTACTTGTACGAAATGCAAACTCGTTGGTCCTGACACAGAATTACGTAATGTTGGGGACCACGGATACTTTTGCATCTTTATGAATCTGGTCCATCAGACAGAGGCGTGGCCTGCTGCGCTGACAGAACCTCCTCCTGTACAGCTTAGCTACACCGCCCTCACTGAATTGATGACTTTTGGCTACTATAGTACTAACTGTTCTCTCAAGACACTGGATACACTTTCGTACACATTGAGGTCCCAATAGGCTGCGGCAGGGGAAATATATGCTTAAAAGCTTTTCTACAACGAAAGGTACAACTTTTTCACCGAAAGTCTGAGGATAAGAACTGAAGACTGTCTAAGAAAGTCCTATCGGATCAGTTGGTGAGTTCAGTCTGTTAATCATTTTGTCATGACTCATGATCATAATATGCGTTCAAATTCATTATGTTCGCACTTTCTCGATAGTCTACAACTATTTCTGAGGAGTTATAACGCTAGATAAGTTACATTCCCTTTACACTTATTCACTTGTTTTCTAACTCAAGTGTCGACCAAATGAGTGTAAAATAGCATCAACCGTGTGTCCAACAGACCTGTCAAGTGTCTTCTGCACGTGACCATATTGTTGCGACTCCTCTGACAGCTGTCACTGTATTTTACATGCCCAAATGTCTACTGAAGACATATCAATAATAGACCAATAAGTTCCCTGTAGTCTTTATGAAATAGAGATAGATATTTTAGATCGATTTTGTGGCAGATTTGAAAAGGGAGTAGCCTACCACTCAATGTGAGAATTCAGTTTTCCCTCCAAATTGTACATGTTAATGACATCACTTTATGGTTTGGGGAGAGTTGTTCACAATATTAGTTTGGACTTTCCGAGTAATAATAAATTGAGTGATTGGCTTTTCCCCTCTTTTTCTTTTCTTTTTTTTTATACTTTATAAAAGCAAAAGCCTAACTGCAACCTCAGAAAGCTTACATGTGTTGGAGAAATATTATTGCCATGACATGAATTCAGTTTTTGATTCATCATCACTTGTGGAGTTGTCTAACCTTTGAGCGATTTTTATTTGTTGAGTGAACTTCCTTTCAGTTGCTAATGAGAACACCTGCTATCCTTTGTGCCATACCATTAACTACTGTACACAATCACTTTTATTGAGAGGCCACAATTGTTTTTCCCTATTCTGATTTCATGATGATGTTTCACAGTCAGATAGTATACTGTAGGCCTCTATCCACTTCTTTTCTTTCTTTCTTCTGTGTGTGTGCTGATTTACACAGCGAAAAATCAAGCCAGAAATACACCTCATGTTAGCTGTAAAACTGTCTCATCTCAGTCTCTATTAAGTGGCTTGAATTCCCCTACCCCCTAGCGTGGCTTTGTTGTGGTGGAAGTGGGGTAGCCAGAGTGTGGGGTTTGGAGAGACTAAAGAGCACACAAAAGGCCAACTGGAGTCCTGGAGTGTGGCGGTAGGCAGAGCAAACACAGCTCACCGCCACAGGAAGGCTATGGCATGCTGATGGGCACAAAGAGAGTTCTGTCGTAGTAACCCAACCCCATAGTAACCAACCATCTCTGCCTCCATCCATCTGCAGAGCTGGGTCTGCACACATGGCCTTTTATTTGTGTGTGCTGGTGGCCAAACCATACTGGGCTTAATAGGCCCTTTTCACAACAGACATTTGACTTATCTTAGATGGGTAAACAGCCTAATTTTTTTCCACACCCTAGTTGGCTGTAACATGGAAAATCGATGATCACAAAAAAAATATAATCTCTGTTTTAGGTTAGCGTGGAGCGTGAGGTATCCATTGAGGTTAAGGTTAAGGTTGAAGTAAGGGTTAGATTTATAAAACAACTTTTTAGGTGAAGATTATGACGAGACTGGTGTCGTAGCTTGACCAAGTGACAAAAAGACGCAGGTAAACACAGGTGTAACAATAAACTATTCATTATCTATGGTTACACCTGAGTTAACTCGTCTTTGACAAGTCAGAATATCTGCTGTGAAAAGGCCTTAATTAGATGATCAATGAGTAATTAAGATTCTGTAGTATTTTGGAAAAGTATAGTTACTTGTGTGTGATGCAAATGAGAAAATTCAGTTTGTTGAGCAAACAAAAAAACTATGAATGTTTCTATGTACATAATTTTCTCAAAGAGTTGCCAGCACTCTTTAAGTTTGACAAATTTACCTTGTGAATTGGTTGATACTATCTGCTGATTGCAGCCAATTTTACAGGCCATTACCCTCTGGTCATTTGGAAACATACCTGGCCTGTCCAGCATTTCCTGCTGTAGTTTAATGACATTAGTTCACCTGATTATTGTTTTAAGATTGCAAGCATATGTTGGTCTACCATAGATGTGGAATGCCCTCCATGGCCCAATATTACAGGTACACTACTGACTTGTTTCCAAAAACCGTGGAGGTCTTTGTTTATTTTGGAACTGCCAAGTTTTTACTGCATGTGCCCAGCTTTCAGCTGGATGTGAAGTGTGCCTCTAAGTTGTTAAACAGAAGGTAACATTTATGTCAATAGTTGTTATTGTTGTACGAAGATTACCCCCCACCCGCTGTTATGACTGCATTTTACTCCAGACCAAATAAATATTATGTTGAAACCTGACCCAAAGCCTCAGCTTCTCTGTGGTCTAGGATGCCTTTGACCAAGTGCGTTCCCAAGCTGCCATAGTTTTGTTTTTATTTTGTCAGTCAAAATGAGAGTGGACAATCAATGTTGGCGTGATAATGTGGTTATGATGTCATGGAAATTGAATTGGCTCCTCTCTGATGTGACCTTACCTGGCCTCAGAGGGTCATGGTTGGGTACTTGCCTCTCTTTAAGTCAGTCATTTTCATTCTCTGCCTGTCCACTGGGTCACAACCTCCCAGGCCAGCTGGTCAATGGTCACCACTCACCACTATTACAGCCCTCTCAGAGATGCAGCCTAACTAGCATATCTCAAGTGACGATCACAGTTTGTATTTCAAAGACGCATGCTAGATGAAAAAGCTTTGACTCTTGACGCTTGAGTAACAACTTTGAGATTAGAGGATGAATTACATTTTCAGATGACTCTATGAAACAAATAATTTTTCAAATCCAAGGTCAGCAATCATTGCTGGTGTATGGGATTGCTGAGAGGTCATTCACATTGTTATCTAACAATTGGCACTTACCATTTCACATCTCTAATTTTAAGACTAAGCATTTGCTGAAGCTAGCAATACCATTGCTTGCTAATCCCCGAGACAAATAGTTTAGGCTTATACCCTTTGCTGGTATCGGAGAACACAAAGGTTGAAACCTGCTTCAAAGATGACATTTTGCTAGTGAATATTCAGTGGAAATTCATCTGTTTATTTTTGGTGAACAATGGTAGTTCCTACAGGAGACCAGTGAAAGGGATATTGTCCTTCAGTCATGTGTGAAGCCTTGCCTTGCCATATGTTGTCCAATGATTTTAGGTTGTGGTGTAGCAAGTTAATGAATAGTTGGTTGAATGGTCTGTGACTAAACCTTCATTTGCCTCTTCTCTGTGCTAATGAGAGCCTTGACAGTTCATTACTGGTCTTCTTAAGACTCCCAGTGGTCAGAGACTTTTACATCTAATGGACTGTAAATCTGCTGGTAACCCTTTGCTGAGTGTGCTTTTGTCTTAAATGTGCAGCCTCAGATCATTTCACCAGAGCAGATGGCACAGAGTTAAGTGCTTCTATTTGCTGGCATAAATCTTCACTGTAGAAATAGTTGTGTCAGTCTAAACTGGACTGTACTACAGTATGAATAGTAGGCCTAAAATGGATGGTTTCTGACACTTTTGGAGTAGAGCAAAATCTCAAAGCAGATTTATAAATTTATAAAAAATAAAATAAAAACTGTTCCTGAGGTCTTGTATGTCCGATCTTTCAAATGACATTGCCTGATATAGAAATGGAAAAGCTGCATGAAGAGGTTAAATGCGCAGGTTGGTTTTCCCAATGCTAGTCATCATGGGCATACAGCCCAGCGTCATCACTTCTCCAGTAGTGAAGTGCCTTGATGTCTTTGCGGCTTCATGTAGAAGAAGGGCTCTCTGTATTCAGCTGTCTGGGCCGGCTGGAATGTGTGGTGGATTTTCTACCTAATTAACCCCTATTTTCTCATGCAAGCCAGCACTTTTTATGTGATGGAAAAATGCGATAGGCTTAGCTGTCCTGGGTTTTGTTGTTTTTTTTGTTAAGCCGTCCCGTGCACGACATTAGCCCGGGTATACTAGGCATGAAGAGCCCATGTAATCCAACAATGGGGTCTCTTTCTGTATGTGGCATTATAAGGCACGAGAGTGGTCCGATGATGGTGATTTTAAAACTCAATTATAGCAGTCTGGACTATTAAAATGCCTTTGGCCAATGAACGTAATTGTATCACCATCACTGTGATAGAGGTTGTTGTTGTTGTTGACCTCATGAGGTTTGGGAGTTAAATTAGTTCTTTGAGATGTAGTTTCTGATTAGATTCTGTTGTTCTGTTCTGTCTTCTAGTAACCATAACGTGAAAAACATGCCATGAATGAGTAGAGTGTGTTAACATGGCGCAATTCGTCTTCTTCTTCTTCTTCTTCTTCTTCTTCTTCTTCTTCTTCTTCTTCTTCTTCTTCTTCTTCTTCTTCTTCTTCTTCTTTAGTTTTCAGAGTTGCACTTGGCCTGGACTTTTCATAACAGTTTTGAAGAAGTGACAGTTGAGCTAGTATTCCGACATGTTTATCTCCTTCAAGTCTATCAGACAAAAGTCTGTCCTCCTCACTCCCAGTTGTTTTGATGTTTTGTGTTACCACAATACATAACAGAGTAATTAGCAGCAACTGCAGACAAAACACTCACTAAACCGGTTCTCCACATTAAATTTGTGAAACTGAGCATGCATTCTATTTGCGCTGAACAATTAGTAAACCACAAATGGTGTTTAACGCTACCTGCTTCCTCATTCCATGTGATATTGGTCTATTCACGGGAGCAAGGATATACATTTATGGTCTAAAGGCTTATTTGAAATGTTGAAAAATGGAACATACTTAGTGCTGACATGACACACATCAAAAACATAATATTGTCATATTGTGAATATCAGCCAAATATTAATGTTCATTATTTGATAATAGTGGGTCACTGACAGTATATTATATAGGTTCATCAGAGATTCATAATGTTGATTGGTATATTTTCGGTTTATTACCCAGCCCCACTGGGTGATCTATCAGACCTATGATGTTTATGTCAATATTATGGACTGGTAGGAAGGAATAGGGCAGTTTCTCCATTTGTGTTGGATGCAGATGTGTCTAATGGAAACCTCAAAACGCTGGTTTTGGGAACCAGAGCCTCTTTGAATGTCATGATGCTGAAAGTCAACACGGAGAGGAAGGTAAGGGAGTTGTCTACTAGCATACCTTAAACAAAATCAAACAAGGCCAATACTGTTCTTGGCAAGACACACTTTTTTTCATCATGTGGAGTTGTGGATTCAGCTGAGCGAAGTGTTTCAGACCTGTGCTCGGTCATTTCAGTGAATTAGCCCTGTGGGGAACGCTTGACAGCAGCAAAGAGCCTGGTTTAATGCTCCAGAATATTAATTTGTCATACATAATTCTCTCTCACGTTAGCATTTTGCCATTTAATATTTTGTTAGTCTGGCTCCTTAGCTCTGGAAGTGCATGCTGTCTCACAATGCTGTCATGCTGGTGTACATGTAAGGTACTGTGTACTCTGGCCCAGTGTGGAGACTTAAGGTTCACTCAAGCAATCTTCTCAAATTACTGGCCATTTTATAAACATAGATGTTGCTCGTGAGCCCTCTGATGAATGAAAACATTTCCCATTCTACATACATTATTTCCAAGGAAAAGGAAATCTTAACCATATATTCCACGATAATGAGGATTATTTGGTGCCCACAGCTGTAATTTAGAGAGTTCTCTGTCTCCACCACTGGACCAAGCGGCTCTGCCGGAGCCCCGGAGGGGGGAGAGAGGGGGTTAGGGGGTAAGGGGGGGTACACGTTTTCCTGACAGGGGTGGAAAAACAGCCCGCTGTACCACAACCCGGCCACACTGCAAACCCGTGGCTCCTATTAGGGTCTCTCTGATGCCATTTCACAGTAAATTTGATCTTATCAATGTCTCAATTTGACTAATGAGGGCCCAGTGCGGCCCAGTGTGGCCGTGTCTCTCTCGCGCGTTTGTCTGGGCTGAATCAGATCTCTTTCAGTGTGGTTCACCTCTTAACGAGGCAGACCTGACCCAGACTGCAGATGGGCAGAGGCAGTTTGTCTCCATTTCTGAAATTAGTGTCAAGTTGACACAACATTAATTGTTTTATTCCGTGTGTGGCTTATCCCAGGGAAACCTTTTTTTCTTGTATGTTTCACTTAGGTCACATCTGGTAGTTTTGCGTAATATATGGACTATAATTTAGTAAATGTTTACTCTAAATTAGTTCATTTACGTGTCTTTTTTATTTATTTTATAGATATTTTATAGGCATTTCTGTAGAGGGACACAAATATGGGAGTAGCAAGAGGGGACGACATCATGCAACAAAGGTTCTGGGCTGGAATCGAACCCGGGACGTTGCAGTCATGTGGTACAGTATGTGCTGATTAAGCTACCGGGACACCTTAACATTTACATGTAGTCTGTTTGTGTTCATCTTATCCATGTGAGTGTGTTTTGGAGAGATGTGTGTTGATCCACAGTGTCCCCCTCCTCACTCTGCTATTACATCATCAGGCTTTTCCCAGACCTCCTTCCCTCTTAATGAGCGTGCCATAACAAGACTGTATTTTTTTTCCCCCATGGTCTTTATGGCCACAGCTGCATTTCATTACTGATCTAATGGTTCTTCTCCTCTCTCTCTTTTGTTTCTCCTTCAGTCCCTGTTCCCACACATGATAAGCCCCCTCGTCCTCAAAGGCCAGTCACATGACGGGCAGGGAACACACACACAGAGCTGCATGTATGCGCCCGCACACACACACATTACATAGATTTATATGCATTCTGTAACTAACCCTATAACCTTAACCCTAACTCTAACCTTAACCTTAGCCTTAACCTTAACCCTAACTCTAACCCTAACCTTAACCCTAACTCTAACCTTAACCTTAGCCTTAACCTTATCCTTAACCATAACCTTAACCCTAACGCTAACCTTAACCTTAGCGTTAACCTTAACCTTAACCTTAACCCTAACCTTAACCCTAACTCTAACCTTAACCTTAACCTTAACCTTATCCTTAATCATAACCTTAACCCTATCCCTAACCTTAACCTTAACCCTAACCTTAACCTTAACCTTAACCTTAACCTTATCCCTAACTCTAACCTTAACCCTACCCATAACCCAACACTAACCTTAACCATCATACTACAATAGCTGGTTAAACAAAATCAGGACGTTGAAAATGTCCTCATTTGGTAGCGTGTCCTGATTTCATGAGTGTGTATTCTTGAAAATGTCCTGATTTTTCACACAAATGAGTACACACACACACACACATACACACACACACACACACACACACACACACACACACATCCAATTCTCAGATAGAGTAGAACAGAGGTTCCCAACGTTTCATGGCAGGTGACCCATTATTATTGAGATAAAGAAATATATACAGGCTATCCTCCTCTGACCTCAGCTTTTAAAACATAATGAAAATGATGTATCTTCCACATAATAGGCTATTGATTATTACTACTCTATGAGCAAAATGTTTCCCTTCTCATTTTTCATATCAGACCCAAGATTTACAAAAACAAACAAAAACAAAAAAGCCATGGTAGATGCCAGTATATTATAAATTGCCTTTTTAAAGGTAGAATCTGTAATGCTGTCAAAGAGTGACCTCAAGACCAAAAGAGCCCCGCTTGGTACTGTGCTTTGTTTACTTTTTTTTGTTTTGGTCTGATGTATGGGTTGGAGTTTAGTAAGTTATTATACTGTGAATTTCTCCAGACCTGTCTTGGTAGAGCCTGAGGTGTGGCCAGTAATAGCAGCTCTTCCCACATACCCACTGAAATCCAACCCAAACATCAAACAATAACAAAGATGTAAACAAAGCGCAGTACCAAGAGGGACTCTTTTGCCCAGAGGTCGCTGTTTGACGACATTACAGATTCTACCTTTAATGTTCACTAAACAGATACAGAGACAAAGCTTCTAAACACTGCTGCCGAATCCATAATGAAACTCATTTCCTCTAAACATGGATGCTAAATTGGAATCGGTTCATATCCTGTTCTTTTACAGCAGCCCAGGGGACTCATCCATCCCACACCGCAGAGAGCTCTATTCCCCAGTGGAAAGGACACTGGAACAGCCAGAGAGAGAGAGAGAGAGAGAGAGAGAGAGAGAGAGAGGGAGAGAGAGAGAGAGAGAGAGAGTAGGAGAGCCATGGTTGTCTGTGCTGCTATTTGCTCCTGGCCAGGGCTATGGACTGTAAGACCAGGCGTCTCAAGCCTTGGTCTCACTTAATAGGGTTTCTAGCCTGCGGGTGTGAATGTTGGACTTAATTCCCTGCAGATTAAGGGTTTAACGTGTAGAGAAACGCCCCCCCCCTCCCATTTTCTTCCCACAATAGATTTATGGGAACCTTCCTCAACCCATAATTTATCATGCTGTTTTGCATCAGAACATTGAGGTGCTGAGGGGTTAAACGTTTCAATGCATGCAGGCAGTGTAGACTCATAAATGTTTGAGTTCATGTTTTGTGTGGACCCTATGTACATTATATGTGCATTACATCCACTATAAGTGTGTGAGCCCTTATACTGTACGTTGGAGCATTTGAATGAGTGTATGAAATACTCATATTTCCCCTGCATGTCACTTTTTTCCATTTCTCCCTCCTTTCTCTCTCTCTCTCAATCTCTCTCTCTCTAATTTTTTCCCTCTCTAACAGCACACATTGTACAGTGATCTCTCTCTCTAACTCTCTCTCTTTCTCTCGCTTTCTCTCTCTTGATTTTTTGGCACAGGTTTCTGCTCGTTTCTGGCTCCAGCCGTCATTGTTTTCCTGCATGCTGGTCTCTCTCTCTCTCTCTCTCTCTCTCTCTCTCTCTCTCCAGCCTCTCCCAGTGTTGTGTAAGAGAGGAGGGCCGGGGTAAGCGAGACCCAACCGCTGCTACATTCTCTGTGGTTGCTAGTGAGCTCAGCTCCGTGATGACTCCCTCTCCATATTCCCTGGATAGGAGGCCTCTTATGTAAGCCGATGGGATTGGTTTCGGGTTTGTTTATATGTTCCCCCCAGTATGAGAAGGACTTGGGACGATTATGCTTCAGAGTTGCTGTTTTTCAGCAGACAGAGGATGAGTTACGTAATCTTGAAATGTAATTCATCACTCTTGAGAACGGGCGGTCAGAAACTAGTTCATCGTATTCTGTTGTCGTGCCAACCAATACGGCGTGACGCCACAGCCCATTGGCTCATGGTCACAGGTGATTCTAGATCTAGTATTCCTATAATACTCCATATTCCTGTCTCAGGAGCTTGGTAAACAAAGGCCAAGGTTTTTCTATAATGACAACGTCACAGGAAGAAATGCTGACGGGATGTTTGACCCCCCAAGACCCGAGAGTCACACTCTGGATGAGAACAGAGCCACGCCATTGGTCAGAGACCAGCTGAGGGGAAGAGCCGACAGGATCTTACCCTTACATAGGAAGTGACTGTGTCCTGTGTGTGTGCATAATGTCTTATTTACAATCGTTTGTGTCTGGGTGTGTGTACAGCAGGCTACGCAACCACATGAAAAATGAACTCAAGAGGCCACTATAAAGGGGGTCGCACACGTGAGAAAGAGTGATGGTGGACTTCTCAAGTCAACCTCTCACCTTTCTGAGTAAAGTGTCTGTTCAGCAGAATGTATTCACAGTCGTGTGTGTGTGTGTGTGTGTGTGTGTGTGTGTGTGTGTGTGTGTGTGTGTGGATGGAACCGTTCGGCGCGGCCCTTTGTCTTCAGCCGGTGTCAGAGGTGCTTTTGTATAGCTGACCAAGCAAGGAGAACAGGGCTTGGTCCGACTGCTCTCTCAGATCAAGATCATTTCCACGGTTTTGAACGGGCAGCGCTGCACCCTGCTAGCGAGGCTTTCAGTCCACAATAGATACTATGAAAATAAAACAGGGAACACAATTGGTGGATGTGGTGTAGAGGGTTTTTAGCTGCTTTACCTTGCCAAGTCTACTGTATAAGCTTTCACATTCCACAGAGGCTAAATGGGTATTTACCAGTGACCTTAAGGATAGATGAGCCTGGTACTAAAAACCCAAACCATTAAATCCAGAAGCTGTTATCCACTTAGCTACAAATGGCCCTTTCTCCTGCTCTTTTCCTCTAAGATGCACTTAACAAAAAAGCTGGATTATGTACTCATTTATTTAGCAAACGAATTGCAAATCAATATCCTTCATTTAACTCTTACTAGCTCGAGTAAAGCAGTTATACACTGTAGGCATGTCAGGGAGTAGATGGAGAGTAAGTTTGAAAGGAGGAGGAGGAGAGAGGATGGGGCATTGGGTTTCTCTGTGGTACTCTTATGTTTACACGGGCTCAGGCTTAACCGCTACATCCTGCTCATTAGGTGTGTGTGTGTGTATGGTGGTACACGGGTCCTGTCCAGGTGTTGAGCTGTACACAGCAAACACAGCGTGGGGGAGCAGAGAATCCAAATATGATCCTGTAAAATGAAAATAAGGAATACATTAGGCTATAATGTGTGTAAGTGTTTGCCCTGAATGTTGTTGATACGTGACTGAGAGAATGATTAATACATGGACCCTAGTTAGTCTTAAAAAAAAAAAAAAACATAGACTAACTCTTTAAATAGTTTCTAGGCTGGCGTGTACGTGTGGTTCCAACGATGGGGATCTTAAAGGCATAGTTCAGATTTTTTGACATAGAGGGATATGAAGTAATTGCCAGTAGTGTAATCGATGCATAACGATTAGTTGACTCAACGTTACCGAGTCCCATGGAGCGAGACGGGCAGCTTTAGATGGGCAGCACAAAAAGGTCCAGTAAAAAAATTTTTAACACAAACCACAACATGAAAACAAAAGTTTTAAAAATTCACAACAGAATACAACAGTCCTCATGTATTTCCGATGCTTGATTCCTCTTTCAGACTGATGTCATATCTTGGAACAAGTTAGCTAGATAACCCCAGTGCATAGTAATACACTGGCTTTCTTCAAGAGACAAAATAGGTCAAAAATATTGCGTCGCTCTAAGAGATTTACAAGAAACATCGTTTACTCTACTGGCAACTATTTTGTATCACTTTATGTCAAAAAATCTAAACTATCCCTTTAACCACCATCTCTGGGCACCAAATCTCTCCAGAGTCCTTCTGCTTTAAGCTAATTTATTAACATCAAATGGGCTGCTTTTTGGAGATTTGTCTCAGAGTGCTGCCACCATATGGCTCCTTTTAGACAGTTGCTTTTGGAACCATCATCATCATCATCATTCTTCACTAGCAGCATGGCACACTCCGTCTCCCATTGACGTTGGCGGTGTTTGGAATCTGTACTCAGCATCTCTGATTGCTGCCTTTCAATCACAGCTCATCAAAGTTTCTGTGGAGCTCCTCAGATATTGAATCTGGTTCACTGATGGATGGTCTGAGGGCCAAAGGGGCTTGGCAGTGGCATCTGGAGGTTGAATAGAAGGGCCCGCGCCAGGCACCCGTCCCTGCTTTGTATGGCCCTCACTCTCTCCCCCCTCTGGAACAAAGGAGCTGGAAGAAAGGAGTGTGGAGCCCTTCCCCCAACAGTCCTCTTTCACCTCTCTCCAGGCAGTAATTGAAGATCTCAATGTTTTCTAAAGACAGCATATATATAAATAA
>OMKL01083494.1:0-11428 GCA_900302295.1 Parasudis fraserbrunneri | reverse complement strand
AAGATGAGGACACGGCCACATACTGTACACTCACGTCTGAGCATTTGCACAAATCATGCACAAATGTCCAAAGACACACTCAAACACACATACACACATACACAGTTCTGCACAATAATTCCCTCACTTTCCCCACTTCTCACATCGCCATGTTACACACACACCGTTGCACAACACAAGCCTTAGAGACACACACACACACATGCACGCACGCACGCACACGCGCACACACACAACCGCATATCTTCCCACCTGGAATATGAAGCAGACATATAATATGCATACACCCTTGCATGCCGCAAAGCTCACAAAATGGCTTCTCTCTGTAGGACCAAAGATATGAGACCAGAGCGTGCACCAAAGCAGACTTTATTTAGCTCAGTGGAGTATGGGAAGGGAAGAGAGGAGCAACACACAGCAGTGGGAGAACTGGGGGAGGGGTAGAATATAGACACACTAAACCACTGGAGCAGGACATTAGGACAGGTGCACATCACAGGTATCTTTTTGGTCATCACTATGGCAACAACATCTCCAGAACATAAAAAAAATAATAACAAACAGAATAGTTTTACCTACAGTTAGGAGTCCCTTCACCATAGAGGACCCAATATGTACATCTTACAGTCACTGAGACCAAGAGAATAAGAGAGAAATGAACATTTTAAAATAATAACCAGTATACAAAAGAAACTGCCTTGTGGTATTTGGAATGCACATTCCTGTACAGAAGAAAGCTCATTGGTATTGTAGTAAACATTGGTTAGTTTAAGAGCAAAACATGACAAAGTTAGTCAGTCAATGAACATCCTTTGGAAGGTTGGTTGTCATGTCAGTCTATCTATTCGTTTAGCAAGGCTGTCCAGTCTGGACAAACAGACTAGAGACATTGCAACACAGAGAGACTAACACCATACCAAGGGAAGGGTTACTTAGGGCTAAACTCCTTCAAATGGCTATGCAGTATCTTAATAGGCGTTTAGTAGTTACTGCCCTCAAGCAGGTTTCTTCTGAAAAACAAAACCATTCCATCTTACACATGAAGAAAATGTATCTGGTATTATGAAAAGTGTTCTAACCATTCATTTGTCCTCTTACACAAAGGAAAATCAACATGATACTGAGGGAAAAAAACATATTTGATGGAATTGAGCCCCAAATATCCATTTGTTTTCACCAGAATAACAAAAGAGCAAGTTATCAACAGCGTCACAGGTATCATTACAGTTTGTAGTCATTAAAGCCTAGTGGTAAAGCGATCAGAGCATGCATCTCTCTACAGTATCATTAGAAACTACAGTACATTAGCAGCAAACTGGACATCCTTAAGGGCTGAAGTTCAACACTATGGTTAAAAAAAAAAAGGAAGAAAAATAAACAGCGACATTTCTCAAGAGAAGTAAAACTTTTGAACCGCTATATTACAGACTGCCATGGCTCTAGTTTGGGATTTTGGTTACAGTCTCCAGTGTGCTTATTGAGAGGCAGAAAACAGTAGCTTAGATATAGGGACTCCTTCCTTCCTTAAAACAGTAATACATCGTCAAGTAAACAGTAGCGCTTTTTTTTTGTAGGTCATATGGTTAAAGTATTATCACGTCTTTGGATTTTTGACTTAAAGCATTAATTATTGTTTAGCTATTATTGTTATATTATCATTATTACAGTTAGAATAAGGACTGGTTGCAAATGAAAAGAGAGAGAGGAAGAAAGAAACAGAGGAAAGGGAAGAGGAGGGATATAGGGAGTGGGAAAAAGGGGGGAAATAACTTAAGTGTACAAAAATAACATCGATAACATCCAAAGTTTTTTCTCAGCTTTGCGCAGTAGCTCCCCATCTGTCAGTAGAAATGGGAGCTGTGTCTCAAACATCCAATGAAGTCTTGAGTCAACCATACAAAAGCTAAATACTGTACATTTACCCCTCACACTATTAAACACTTTAGTTTCAATAAGGTTCATGTAACAATCTATTACTCAGAGGTGAAAAGCTCAGATCTCTGAAATACAGAGGTGTTTCTTTACATATCTTTTTTTAATACTTAGTCCAAGGTTAAACCATGCCTCTTCTGTTTTAAAAACAGAAGAAAACTATAGTATTATGACCACATTTGAAACAGAGCCAAGTTGAGCTATTAACCTGAGTATAGAAAGCTTTACACTAAAATCACATAACATTAGTAAGCCATTGGTATATTCAAATAGGATGGAAAGGCAGTAGTCGCCTTACCTAAACATATCAAAGCTGTCATAATCTTCTCATAATCATGACACTATTATATCGAAGCAAGACAGTTTATCTCAATCCATAAGATTTATATTAAGAAACTATTACTAAACACACACAATGTAAGTTTGAGTTTGGTTAAAGTTTTCATATACAGTATAATGGTTGAGTGCTATAAAAATAGTTTGTCCCCCTTAAGGGCAAACTTGCCTTTGCTTTCTGTGCTATTTGGGTTGTTATCTCCACTAAAGGAACATACAAGGTGTACATGTACAATAGAAGACTCATCATTGGCTTGCCAGGGCGGAGCTGCATCTCGGCAACATACCAGTCTATTGGTACTCAGCTTAGCTATGCCAGCTGCAGGTCTCACCCCTTCACCGTACAGACGTCAGCTCAGCAGTTTTTTTTTTTTTGTTATTGAAAACCAACATGTTGAAATTAAATCCACGGACATGTAAAATTTTGGTTACGAGCTTTGGAATCTGAGTCAGTCTTTACAAAAGCTCTTTGTGAATACATCAGTCCATTTCAAAGGATTTTTTTTTTCAGTTTTTTCCCTTCTTTTTCTTCTGTTAACTGCTTTGTTTGTTGGTTTTTTCTTTCTTCAAGTTTGTCTTTTGGAGTTCTCTATTTACACTAAAATCTCTTTGACAATTTCTTTTCCAGCCTAGCAAAGACTGGCTCTACATGCTACACAGCTAGCAGACTAGCACTGTCAGGAGGGGAGCCCAATGAGAGTCTGTCGTGCAGACTGAGAGGTAGACTGCAGGTCTAGCTGGGCAGTGAGGTCACACACTTGAAGAATGCTCTTTGGCCTCTGTGGCATCTGGTTGGTTTTTATCAAGGTGGTGTTTGGTTATAGTCGAGTGTCTGACAAGACCGGGAGAAGGAGCTCTGAGCCAGGAGAGAACAGGCCAGGAGGGAGATAGAGAACAGGCCAGGAGGGAGATAGAGAACAGGTCAGGAGGGAGATAGAGAACAGGGGTAGTATGGAAGGAGGAGACCCTGGGTGGTGACAGGACTTGGTTTTGTCTCTCTCTCCATGTTTTGGTAGAGAGAGTTTTCTCTTTGGGCCACTGTGGATCTGTGTCTTTGGGGTGTTCACAGGTTTGGCAGCAAAGTGAATGGGGTATAGATACAGAGAAGGAGAAGAGGTATAAAGGGGGAGGAGGGAGGGAGAACATGGTTGAAGGAAGCACCAGGACCCTCTTCTGCCTCTCTAAGCTCTGTCTCTCTCTCCTGCCCCAGCTGTCAGCTCGGCCTGCTCTCTCTCTGCCGAGTCAGAACTAAGGCTCCTGGCTCTTTTCTCCTTGGCTCTGGCATTCTGGAACCACACCTGCAAAAGAGGTTTGCATGACGGTATTAGTATCAAGTATGAAAAAAAAAAAGGCAAAACACAAAATTCTTTTTTTTCCTAATCTATTTGTGGCATTTATTCACTCATTGAAAATATTTGGATCATTGACAGTAAGCCCTACCTGCACCACTCGATGGGGCAGCCCCAGCTCCTGGCCCAGGGCCTCACACTCCTGTCTGTTGGGTGTGCGATGGCTCCTGTAGAAGGCTCGGAGCTGAAGCACCTGGAAGTGGCTCATCTGTGTCCGTTGGCGCTGCTGCTGCTGCTGCTGGTGCTGCCTTTGAGCCTGTGTCTCCCCCCACTCAGAGCTCGGACCACCGGAGCCCTCAGGACTCAGAGAACCTGGGTCAGCCATGCTGGAGCCCTCCTCACATGGATACTCTTCCTCCTCTTCCTCATACTCTTCCTCCTCCTCTGGGTTGTTCAAGTCAAAAGTTGAGGAGTCAGAGATTAGAGGTGGTTTCTCAGGTAACCCTTTGCTGCTGGCTACAAAGCCATGGTTTGGGGTGGTGACATTACTGGAGGAGAGAGAGGGGCCTGGCCTGTCCATGAGAGAGGACACGGCCATGTTCCCTATGTGACCTGAGGAGCCATTACTCATGGACAAGTTGTAGCCTGCTCTTTCAGCCTCGACCCAGTGCCGGGACCTCATGTGGGTATCCAGGGCACTCTTCACCTTGAAGAGAGCCCTGCAGAATGGGCAGCGCAGGTGGTTCAGACCCAGAGTGAAACTGGTTCCTGGACCCATTGACCGGAACTGTCCCTTCCTCTCTCTGGCCCGCGTGTTCTGAAACCATACCTGTGAAATGAGAAACAGTTTATTTTCAAGGTTTAGTTTGACAATATCTATTTGTGCAAGTAGCAATATAAATATAATACAGCCTACAGTATATAACATCACAGTAGGATATTCACTTTTTCTGAAGGGGTCTTTTTTTGCCCACCTGGACAGTTTTCTGGGGGCAAATCCTTGTTTCTAATGTATAACATAAGTCTAGACATTTCTCACAAAATATGAAGATTTGGTGCAACTGACCCCATTACCTTTTATTTTCTATCTTGATTTCAGGGTAAATATGTTGTTGTTGTTGTTTTTCTATATTTTTGCAACCAGAATCCCTCATTTAGAGCCGTTTTATGAACACTGGAGCATTGTTGCCCTGAGCTGCAGTTTATTTCCTACCCTGTATGACAGTGATGATTAGCATTGAGCTTATTCTGTCTGTCTACCATAAATGGCACCCTATGGATTCTATATGTATCCATGCAGTACCTGCACCACACGTCTCTTGAGGCCCACATCGCGGGCGATGCCCTCCAGGACTCCCCTGGTAGGGTTGGAGTCTAAGCTGTAGCGTTGGTACAGCACCTCCAGCTGTTCTGGGGTGATGGTGGTCCTCTGGCGCTTATCCCTCCTCTGCTCCTCCTCAGCCTCTCTCCCACCCCCTGGGACATCATAGCTGACCTCTGACATGACCTTTGAACTTTGCTTCATGGAGGACATGGAGGCTTGAGGCAGGCTGGTGAGGGTGTTGCCAGAGTGGTTGGAGAGTGTGTTCTTAAGGTGTGTGTTATTCAAGTGTGGGATCATGGGGTGTGTGTGGTTGGGGTGCAACTGGGACATGGCACCAGAGAGCAGTTGGCTAGCCATCAGGGTGTGGTTAGGGTGGAGCATCATGTAAGGCATAGGGCGATCTGGGAAGCCAGGGTGGAGGAGCTGGACCTGGGACTGGGCTGCAAGGAGGTGCCTGGTCTGGTGCTCCTGCCACAACTGGAATGAAGGCAGGGACATGGGGCAGAGAGAGCACTGGAACTGGGCCTGGGCTTGGGGCTGGTTCTGTGGCTGGCTGTCGGTAGATGGGCCTGAGGTGGCATCGGGCAGACGAGTGTTGCTTGTTTCGGACTCTGGGGAGTGGTGCAGGTTGACTGAGGTATGAGCAGGGTTATCTGGGGGTGAAACAGAAGGGTGGCTGTGTCGATCTCCTGGGCTGGACTGAGCTGCAGGGAGGGTGGTGGTAAATGGTTTTTGAGGAGCAGACAAAGAAATGAGTTGCAGTTTCTGTGGGGATGTTTCTGGCTGGAGCTGCAGCTGTGTCTCAGGCTGGGGAGAGGGTAATGACTGCAAAGCCTCAGCAGTTTCCTTGTTCTGGCTCTGGCTATCTACCTCTGAAACAAGGCCTTGGCTATTCCCCACTGGGGATGCAGTTGTATCATCTTCCGGCTTTGCACTAACTGACTTTGGCTCACCTTTGACAGGTGTGTGTTCACTATCAGTAAGACAAGGCTGGGAATCCAGGGGAGCGGGTGAGTCAGGGTGGGTGTAGTATTCATAGGTGAGATCCATGGAGTTCTCATTCTGACTGCCACCTTGTCCTTCATCATCGCAGTCCTCATCCTCGTTATGGTCTGAATTCTTATAGCACCCAGCTCTCTGGCTCTGAATACTGTCAATGTGGATCTTTCCCTCTAAACCATCCTCTGTCCCTCTTTCCTGATTTTTGCGGGCTCTCTGTCTGGCATTTTGGAACCACACCACGATGACTCTGTTAGGGAGGGACAGAAGCGCAGAAAGCCTGTCATATTCCTCCTCTCTGGGGTAGGGAGTGGCCTCAAACACCCCCTGCAGAGTCTCCAGCTGTTGCTCGGTGAAGCGGGTGCGAGAGGAGCGACGGCCCCTGTGGGGGTCCCCTCTGTGGGGGTCTTGTCTCTGGGGCAGTGGGGAGTGGTTAGATGGGAGGCCTGGGGAGAGTGAGGATGGAGGGTCTACCAGGGAGTGGGTTGCTGCCGTTTCTTCTCTAGTGTCATCCAGGGCTGTGGTGGGGGGGTTATTGAAGTTGTAAGGGGAGTCCTTGTCTCGCTGGCGCTCTTTAAACAGGGTGTTGCGGAACCAGTGTTTGATGACTTTGTGAGGCAGTCCAGAGAGGGCAGACATCTTGTTCATCTCCTCGTCACTGGGGAGACTGTTAATGTCAAAGTGCTGCCTCAGCACGCTGAGCTGCTCCTCAGAGATACGCGTCCGTGCTCTCTTACTCTGCTGTGGGTCTGGCAACACGGGGCTGGCCTGGGGTTGCTGTCCTTGCAACACAGGGCTGGGTTGTGATGTTTGTGCCAGCAATGAAGGATTGAGCTGCGATGGTTGGCCTAGCAATGCTGGGCTGAGCTGGGGTTGCTGTGCTAGCAATGCTGGACTGAGCTGGGGTTGTTGCGCTAGCAACGCTGGGCTGAGCTGAGATTGGTAAAGTTTAGTCAGGTCAGAGGTCACACCAGAGTCCAACCAGGGCTGGGACTGAAGAGCCATTGACTGCATCACAACAGATGGAAGTAGAGGCAGGTCCATGGTGAACGGGATAGGGGGCAGGGGGAGCTTAGGTAAAGGTAGTGGGGGTAAAGGAAGTTGTGGGAGTTGTGGGAGTTGGGGAAGGGGAAGAGGGAGCATTGGTAGTTTGGGTAAGGGGAGAGCAATGGCCTGAGATGTGGCTGAAGAGGAAGTGCTTGGAGTGGCTTCCTCCTGTTGTTGACATATTTGTGGTTGAGGAGAGGATGGGGGAGGAGAGCATGCAGGGACAGTTGGTTTTAGGTCTTTGACTGTGGCTGAATCTGTGAGTTTTGATTCTGAAAGTGGAGGTGAGGGTGAAGGTGGAAGTGTTTTAACTGTCTCTGTTGCTGGTTCAGGTCCGGGTGCTGTGGCTGGAGCTGGGGCTGGGGGTACAGAAGCAGAAGTCTCCCCTGCTGTGGGCTGTGTGAGTGGGTAAACCTTATCATACTGCAGTCTGTACTCTTTGGAGAACCTCTCCAGTACAGCAGTGGGAAACAGGAGTCTGTGAATGTACTCCTGGTGACTCTTTAGGACCAGGGCATCTGAAAATAGCTTCCCACAGTCTCTGCACTTCTCCCCCTCTCCACAACATCCTTTCACTGTGTTTGCTGCTTCCTCCTGTTTGATCTCCCCTTTCTCCTGTGGCAACCCTTCCACCTCTTCATTCCCTGCTTCTCCTTGTATATTTTCCTGACTCTCCTTGCCGTGCTCTTCCATCTTTCCATTCTGTAATTCTCCCTGTTTAAACTCATCTTTCTCCTCTGAGTATCCATCAATCTCTTTCATGCCAGGGTCTCTTTGTTCCTCTGGTGCGGTTAGGGCTGCTATCTTTAGCTGGTGTCTCTGTCTGTTCTGGATGTATTGCAGGGCCAGCTCATAGCCATAACTCTGAAGAAGGGCTCTGAGTGGTTCCCCGTTCACAGCAGCATAGGGCACTCTGGGAGGAGGACACTCGGATCCAAAATGGCTGAGGGAGCTTCTGTTGCTTCCGTTTCCATCACTACTTTGCTCTAGCTGCTTCTCAATTTTAACAGTGGCTAGAGTGTTCTCTTTCTTCTCTCCCTCTGGACTAGATGTATTGTGTCCTTTCTGCACCTGGTTCATGGAGGCGTCACTAAAACCTACTTCAGCCTTGGTCTTGCATTGCACTTGTTCATAGCCCTGGGTGTATACAGCTGAGTTTGGGTTTTGTTTCTGGGTCGGGTCCTCCTCTGTCTGAGGCGAGGGTTCTCCCATAACCTCTCCCTTAAGCTGCTCTGTGTGAGTGGAGTTGGCCGAGCCTGACTGGCTAAATTCGGGGCTCCTAAGGGTTAAATCTGAGTTAAGCTTCATATCTCCGGAGAGGTAGAAGGGCAAGAGAAGTTGCTGTTGCAGAGAGAGCAAACTGTCTGGTGCAAGGGGAAAGTGTTGCTTTAGGAGACTCTCTGGACCTAGGGGAAGGTGCTGGAGCAGTGCTGGGTTGAAGAGCTGGGACTGGAGCAGGGCTGTGTGCTGTTGTAACTGTGCCTGAGCCTGAGCCTGAGCCTGGGCTAACTGCTGCTGTTGCATTAGCATTAGCTGACTTCTGGATGCTAGCAGCTCTGCTACTCTCTTCTTAGCCTGCTGGCTCTCAGTCCGGCCAGGGAGTGTTAGCTGGGGGTCACTCACAGTGCTGGAGCCTGCTAAAGAAGAGGTGGAGGGGCTGACTAGCTCTGGTTTCCTGGCTGAGGACAGACCCTTGGAAGACTCCTCTCTGGAGGTAGCAGCTTGAGCTTGGGTGGTGCGTACCTGGGCTGGAGCTGCCGTGCTAGCAGAGGCTGGGGTCTGTGGTGCCAGGTTCTGGGCAGCGCGGGCTCGAGTCTGGTGGAGGACAGAACGGAGGTGAATGTCCAGGGTGGAGCTCTGGGTGTAGCCCACTCCACATAGGCGGCAGCGGTAGGGTCTGGGGTCTGGGCCACGGGGGGCCTCGGGGAGAGCTGGGCCAGGGCCAGAGTCCTGCATGGCTCGTCTGGCCCGGTGCAGGTGAGAGACAGAGTTATAGTGGACCAGGAGGATGGTCTTCTGTGTGAAGGACTCAGAGCATATGGTGCATTTGTAGGGCCGGGCCGGGTCTAGATAGCGGTCCATTGTGGGGTTGGACCCCTTTTTGACTGTAAGGCTAGGACTGGGTTCTGACCCACTCTCCTCCTGGTGTCCTCTCTCTGGCTCCACTAAGTCCTCTTCTCCTCCCTCAGCTTCACCTTCCATATAATTCTCTTCATTCTTCTCTTCCACTCTTGGCTCTTCCTTCCCTTCTATCTCCAACGCTTCTTCCTCCATCTCTTCATCCTCACCCTCTCCTGCCTCTTGACCCACCTGAGGTGACAAACTAATCTCCTGCTGGACTAAACTCATACTCTGCTCTGGCTGTGTTTGACTTGTGTGAGGTGCCAGGAGTGTGTTCTGCGGGTGTGTGTTGTCCAGCTGTGAGTGTGTGTTCTGCATGTGTCTCTGCAAGGCCTCCTGACTCCGACAGCGTCTGGAGCAGAGGGGGCACTCTGTCGCCGCCCTCATGGCGTGGTACTGCCAGTGCAGCTGGAGCTTCTCTTGGGTGGGGAAGGCTAGGCTGCACCTGCTGCAACGGAACCGGTAACCATGGCGATCAGAGGGGGGAGGAGGATCGCTGGGTGGGGAGGTGGGCGAGGAGGGGGGCAGTAACTGTGTGGGGGACTGGGGAGCCGGTCTGCCATTGGAGGGGTGAGAGGTGCCGTCTTCCAAGGGTGGGGTGAGCAGAGCGGTGACATCTTTGGGCGTGGCTTCGTCTCTGTCAGCGTTTTCCACTGGCATACCTGTAACGCACACACACAAAAATAAAAACATCCAGTCATACCAAGCACTGAATCATTTACAGTCCATTTTAAAATGAAAGCAGCAACAATTAATGTTGTGCTTTATTTCTGTACTTTGAACGAATCTGAGACAGTGTGACACCGCTTCTGATTTTCAATCAGTATCTCCAGTGATCCGTGGTCACTGGTTTCAATCATCGGAGTGCCAGTGCTTTGGTTTTGTCACCACTGCCTGGGATCGTAACACTAACCGTTGTCTTTCAGCGAGTCAGCTGTGGGAGAGTCTGCTGCACGGGAGTCGTCTGCGGTTATCCTGCGTATGAGGGAGCCGTCTGCGTGGCCATTGTTTGTGCGAGCGTCCGTCTCAGCCTGTTGTTGGTCGGTCTCTGGTCGAGGCTCTGGCTGCTCCACAGACGGCGTCACCTTGAAAAGGAACCATTGAGACCGTCTGTCAGTTGACCTTTCTCCAGATCATAAGTCCACTAAAGACTTAATGTTGCTTTTCTAAAAATATAATGAGGACTATACTGATGACTATAGACTGATGTTGGAGACTGTTGAAGACCGTTGAATGTTGCCACATTGTTTCAATATTATGCTACCATATTCTCTTGTTTCTATATTAGGAATAAGACGCATTTAACAGTGTAATAGAAAAAAGCGAGATTTATAAAAAATATAATGGGGTTTGTCTGAGAGCCTGCACTCCCTATTCCAATATCATAAAACATTTAACTGTCCCTGAATATCAAAGTGTATTGTAATATCTTTAAACCTGAATGTACAGCCTTGACTGCAGCCAAGCACCTATATACTGGAAGAAGAATTGTATAAAGAGGAGATATGCAGGTCTGTCCTTCAGCTCCAAACGACACCCTCTAACATGCCCCGCGGGTTTAATAAAACTTTACTGAGCTGAATAATGAATTTATTTAAAATCGTTCTTCATATAGGAAACCCCCCCCATCTCCTCCACAGCTCCAAGCGCTGAGAGCAAATACTAAATCTGTGCGAGCAGCTAGCTAGCCTACGGAGAGAGGATAGACAGGCATAGATGAGATTTACATGACAAGAGTATTCTCTGCATAACAGCTTCATAAGAGATGGAGAAGACACACATACACATAAGCTTGCACGCACATATACACACACGCGCGCACGCACGCACACGCACACACATGTTAAAATACACACACACACGCAGACATTGCAGAGAAAACTGAAGGTCAGGCTTAATCTAGAGAGCGTAATTGGAAAGCAAGGTACATAATGGCCATCATCACCTCAGTCTGAATTAATGAACCTCAATTACTATCAGAGAGTGTGAGAGAGGGAGGGAGGCAAGAGGGAGGGGGTAAAGGGCGTAGGATATGAAAAAGAGGGAGAGACCGACAGAGTGGGGAGAGGGAGGGAGGGAGGAAGTAAGGAGCTATGAACAAAAAAGAGAAAGTGCCCCAGAGAGAGAGGGGGAGAGAGAGAGAGAGAGGAGAGAAATGTGGGAAGGGTGGGGTAAATCAAGAAATTGAGAGGGAGAGAGAGAGAGAGAGAGAGAGAGAGAGAGAGAGAGAGAGAGAGTGAGTGAGTGAGTGAGAGAGAGAGAGACAGAGAGACCTTTCCTAGTGCTAGCATTATGTTACCATGTTAGCTCACTGATAATGTGTGTGTGTGTGTGTGTGTGTGTGTGTGTGTGTGTGTGTGTGTGTGTTAAAGGGATTTTT
>OMKL01083475.1:10706-20914 GCA_900302295.1 Parasudis fraserbrunneri | reverse complement strand
TGTGTGTGTGTGTGTGTGTGTCTATATGTGTGTGTGTTTGTCTATATGTGTGTGTGTGTGTGTGCGTGTATGTGTGTGTGTGTCTATATGTGTGTGTGTGTGTCTATATGTGTGTGTGTGTGTGTGCGTGTGTGTGTGTGTGTGTGTGTGTGTGTGGTATGGACAAGGAGGACATATCCTGCTCATGTCCGAGTTTCAGTCTCCATCTTGCTCAGTACAGTGGGGAAGTGTAGTGTGTAGAGTAGACAGCTTAGATATTAAAGGGATAGCACCTTGGTATGAGAAACACACACTTTAAAACACTCACATTAGTATGACTTTGTGGTAGTAAATCTCCAACATTAGATGCCCCTTAAATTTGTCCTGTTCTAAATAATCGCTGTTCTGTTGTTGTTTTTCAGACTCTCTTTGTTGATAATTGCAACAGGACAACTTTTCTTTTTTCAAAAACCTTGACGCTGCACTCAGAACACAGCGTAGAAAACGGTGCCTCTTAGTTTAACTATGTGCTAAAATGTAATTTGCAGTCTGCTGGAACAGGAAGCTAGTATGTAACATCAGTACGGATGCCCAAGACAGTCAAAACTGGGTCACAACATATAAGCTAATGCATATTAACAACTGCAGATGTTATACCAAAGTGGAATGTCACTTTAAAGGCAGAATTTGTAATGCTGTCAAACAGTGACCTCTAGGCAAAAGAGCCCTGCTTGGTATTGCACTTTGTTTCACGCTTTGTATACAGAAAAAGTCAACAAAGTGCAATGCAAAGAGGAGGACTTTTGCCTACAGGTCACTGTTTGACAGCATTACAGACTCCACCTTTAAATACAGACTTGATTAAAACAAAAGATCCTGATAAAATACAGGAGCCATGTGAGAATGAGTTCCATGACCAGCGTCCAAACGCACGCCCCAGAGGGGTTTATTTAAGTCAGATTATGGCGAGGTTTACCCATGGCGCGGTCATTATAATTGACCACCACTGTGTAACACTTGATCAAGCCTGTGGAATCCTCTGGCGACACTAAAGCCAATTTGCAGACAGCGAGTTATGTCCAGTCATCCATACATAATTGCTGGACAAGTGGGTTGTTGCTGAATTGGTTTACAAGACTAAAACACCAGCAATATTAAGCTCTTGTCCTGAAGAAGCGTCCCTGTGTTCTCCTGTGTTCTCCTGTGTTCTCCTGTGCCCTTCTTCTCTTGCCCTTTAGATATTTTGTCCTTAAGTGACATTACAACCTAGGACACAATTCACATGTGTTTCCTATGACATTAGGGGAGTTCATAATGACGTTACATGATTGTTGTTTTTATACATTGCTATATGACTGTCGGCGTGTCTGACTCCCCCCCCCGACCCGATCTCCTCCACGTGGATTAATAATATTCTCGTCTTATCCCCTTTGTGAGGATGAGCTCTCCCGACACACTCCCAAATCTTAAGACTAAAGTACCTAGATGCTAATCCGCGATGACATCAATCAGCACGTTCCGGAGCTGCTCCCTCTGCAGTGAAAGGGAAAGGCTGCCTTTGTGGACTGATAAAATGTTTGTTCGGGCACAAACAAACAGAGGATGTGCCCATAACCCCCCGGTATGTGCTCACTGGGCACTGTCGCTGTGTGCCACAAAGCTGGACTCCCTCATTCACTGCCAATGAATCAAGAGCAATGTACAGGGACGTGTCTTGGTGACCTCATGATGCAGAGACACAAGACATGTCACATGTGACCCAAGAACGGCACCTCACAGGGCAGTGCAAGACATCTGATAGACAGTAGACTAATAGAGTGCATAGTCATACAGTACCACTCTACATATACCTGTTCAGTATCAAGTATATCCACGTACGTGGTGTCCCTGCTGCTTTAGATGAAAGTGCAGTGAGTGTCCAGTAGTTTGTTGGTCCCGCGTACTGTTGGGAAGTAATACTGAACAGAGTGACCAGCAAAGAGTTAAGTTGTGAGTCATGACTCCTGAGGCTGTAAAGTAGCACAGCGTTGTGCATTGTAAAGTACTGCCAGCTTGTGCAATACTGCTTGGGTATATCATATAAGAACAGATAGTAGACAATAAGATTATGTCTGCTGATGATATCACCCAGAGAGTCTTGGCTGACTCCTTTGTTTATAACTTCGGGAGAGACTTGTTTTGTGGCCTCAGAGCTCGACTGAGTTGTCCCAGATCACAGGTTCATGTGTGAGATCATTATGTCAAGTCTGTTTTTGGGTAGATTTTTCCCTTTAAAAGGAAAACTGGGAGGATTTATGAACATAAACACGCTAAACCATGTCTATTATATTCCATTCATTAACATAATAACTAATAATAATAGATAATCAGCATAATAGATTTTGCACCAACTTCGACAAAAACAGAAACAGAGTTGCCAGATTCCTCATTGTGTTTAGATATTCAGTTCAAGACACCAGACACCTAAGAAATAAGTTGTACTGAGATAGGGGCAGGATAAAAATAAGATTTTCTTCTAACCTGCTCCTTTCACATAATGTGTATAAAAATAAAAATAAATAAAAAATGTATATATATATATATTTTTTGATTGTAAGATTGTATATCGTTTGAAAATGTACACAAAATGTGAATAGACTACTACTACTACTACTACTACAACATTTCTGCGTTTTCTACAAACCCATAACAAAGCAACCATCGCCTCTGAGAGGGGGGAGGCTAGGGGATATGTAGTTGACTTCTGAGTGTTACTTTGGCCATTGCGTGAAAGTTCAGAGAAAACTAGACATAGGGGGTATATCCCGGAACGGCCCGAATTCCCAATCCATCTTTTCACCATGCCTCTAATCCGAGCTGTTGAAGAGTAGTTCATGTTTTTAGTTTTATGAGAATGGCGCCACCATGGGGCAAGATGACTCAGAACTTCACAGGCCTCCTTGCTCTTGTAAGGCAAACATATTTGTCAAGTTTGGTGGAAATCGGACAGTGCATTCTCAAGTAACGAATCACTTCCTGTTTATCATGCGTTTTTCCAGAATTTCATTGGATCTGGCAGTCATATGCTTTGTACTTATCAATTATCTAAATGACACATTTGAAGATGTTAGTCCCCAGATTCCACACAGCAATTTTGGTGAGAATAAGGTTAACAGGCTAGATGGAGTAGGGAAAAAAGTGTTTTTCCAATAATTCAACATGGCGGAAATTCCAATATGGCAAAGTTGTGCATGAGTAGATGCATCTCTGAATACCAGTTTCATGACTGTATGACTAACGGATCAGGAGATAAACTAATTTGAAAATTGAATGTTCAGCCTGATGGTGGCACTAGAGGAAAGGTCATGGGGTCACCAAAGAGTTCATCCTCTAGTGGTCATAAATGTGCACTGCAAATTTGAAAAGATTAGCAAGAAAGCTATTCAAGTTATTACGTTCAAAACTGCAGCGGCGGTCAGGGTAAAACCATAATATCCCTGACACTGTTGTTCGGGGATATAATAAATCATCACCCTCCTTTCACTATAAGTGAAAGTACAATGAGAAAGCAATTTCATCAATTTAAATTTTTTGTGTCCAATTTTACTATTGAGGTCAATGGAGAATTTGGATACAAAAAGGTCACTGAAATTGCACCTATCTGTGCCTTCGCAGTGACAGGAGGGTGAGGATTCATATTTTCTTTGAACCCTCAGGGACTGGACAACATAACACTCAGAAGTCAACTACATATCCCATACTGTGTTTGAGTATTCTGATGGAGAGTCCACTGTACACCTCAAAATCCTATTAAGTCCCATTCAAATGTATTGAGGGGCATTGGTCTCTGCTTTGTTAGTAGGAAAGACAAAATAAATTAACAAATGACCACTGAATGGTCATAAACTTCAGGAATTCCTTGATTGCAAAGGATTTGCAACCAAATTAAATATGATGACTTTATATAAGTTTATGTTCATTTGTACAATTACTTTTGGTCCCCTAAATGGGGGTACGGTGTATAAAAAGGGCTACAATTCCTACATGGTTCACCCGATATGGATATAAAAACCCTCAAATTAAAGGTATCCAATGGTGTTTTTGACCTCTAGTTGCTGAATTTGGTGTTCTTCCAGCACGCACATGCACGCCACAAGCACTGGGGTGACATAGGACCAAAACAAAGTGCACTGGAGGTGTGTAAACATGCCCTTGTGCTTCAATTTTATTGGTCTATACAATCTTCCTCGAATCTGACAAGCTAACTGCCTGTTAATCAAAGGAGGTCGGACTCATTACAACTTCGCCAAAACCGAAAGTAAAATGTAACACGGATGGGATATGGACCTTGCGAGACGGGAAAAATGGACTTTGCAAAGCTTACATGAGGTAGGACAGCTTGTAGACGATAGAAAAACAGAAAACTCTGTCTATTTGGGTGGAAATTAAAATAATATAAACAAAAGAGAGCTGTTTACAAGAACACTCTGTTGGGTACATTTAAAGCTGAAAGTCTGCACTTTAACCTCAGTCATTGTTCCATTTCAAATCCAGTGAGCTCAAAATCACTGTACTGCCCTGTATGTTGTTTGAAGTGTGTCCACATGAAAGAGAAATCTATGTCTGAGTACAGTACATAAGAGAGACTGTAATTGACAATGGGAAAGAAAGCACAAGATCCTTATATTCTAAAGGTGTTGTGTTGTTCATGAGTGTAATGCACTTAGGGATTGCAACACATTTTCACTGTTCTTTTTTTATCATGAGATTAAGTGAAAAGGAGGTTTGAATGTGAGTTTCTCTCTCCTTCCACAGCTCCCGTGCATTCATTGATGCCATGCTCCCAGGCTATGGACTCTCGCCTCTCCCTGACTTCCAGCCCCACCTCCGCCACGCCTTTCGCTGCCGAGGAGAGAGCCCCAGCATGTGGATCCCCGGCTCAGGCGAGTCTCCGACTCTGAGCGAGGCCCGCGACGACAGGCCTCTCCTGCGGCCGTGCCACCACAAACACGTGGCCGTGTGCCAGCAGGAAACGTTGGCTTTCATTGAGCTACAACCACCGGCGACTCCCAAAACCAATGGCCTCGCTTCCCCAAAGCCTACGCCGGACACTCCACGCACGGCGCACTCCCTGAACGGTTTCAAACACACACTGACTGCACATAATGGCCACTGTAAAAGCGACACAGAAAGCGACAACGAAACGAACTTGGACTCTGACTCTCAGGCACAAGAGGGGAACGACGAGTTTGAAGGCCAGAATGGCACAGACACTGACGCGTCCTCTCAGGAGAAGACTGAGAGGTCGGTTACCGTGACGACGGTATGTCGTCCCCTCCACTCAGCCCTAAGCCTCCCCCTGTCGCTCCCTCTATCTTGCCTCTACAAAGACAGAGACTCCTGGGATTCTCAGTTACCCGGCTCCCCATCCTCTCCCGAGGGTCCCGGGTTCCAGAGCCCAGACACTTGTCAACCGCAGAGGAGAGCATCCCAGGGTTCACTGAAGGAGAAGTCCATACGTAAGTACAGTGCCCATTGTGGTCTTCTGCTAGTCGAAACTGACCAAATGAAGATCAAGTGGGTTTTTTGACACTCTTTGTACCTTTTCTATTAAACCATTAAGGTTGGGGTTCAAGTATGGAAATAGTTTTAATGAAAAAGTTTGGGAATTGCACAAAAAAAAGTTTGGGAAAGGATGGGAAAATATTGCTGGTCAGACCCGGCATATAGCTAGCCCACACACTTTATGTAGATGTGGACTTACTGTCATTTGACATATTGTGACAATGAAGAGTAATCTTTGGCTATCGATTGATATGGCCTAGTTTTTCAGTCATATAGAGCTTATATATATCACATTGAGCTCCAACTAAAATCTTCAAATCCAGTCAAGAAATGAAGGTCTGGAAAAAGTATGGAATTTTGAAATGGAAAATACAGTATGTAGGAACTCTGTAAAAAAGGATTCCTTAAGCTATGGGTCAGAACCCAAATGGGTCGCGATCCTGTTTCTGGCGGTTCCCCATTGGATAAGAATACCAGTATGTTTTAATGTGACTGGGTCCCAGGGTGAGACTAATTTATTAATTTCTGTTCTCACCAAGTTTTAAGAACTTTTAAGGGGCAACGGTGTCCTAAACGTTAGAGAAGCAGACTTGTGACCGGTTGGTCGCCGGTCCGATCCCCCTGGTAAAATCTGAATGGGAAAGTGAATGAATAACACTCTCCCCTCCCTCAAAACTGTTGAAGTGCCCTTGAGCAGGGCACTTAACTCCCAACTGCTCCAGTGGAGCTGCTCAGTGGCCAGCAGAGCAAGACTGCGGTTGTACTGAGCAGCTCCCAGGAGTGAATGTGTGGAACTGTAGGAGTGTGAAGCGGGGCGTTGCTGAAAAAGAGCATCTGTGGTCAGTGAACCTACCCTGGGTGAACAAAGGGAAAATATAAGCCCCTGCTGTAATGTTATGTAACGCTCTTGTCTTGTTTGCCAGGGCGAAAGATGCGAGTGTACTCTCCAGACAGCCTGAGCGACGAGTCTCTCAGCAGTCCAATTCTGGATGCCGACTACATCTTTCCAGGACCCTTCTCATCCTTCGTGGAGGAGGACCTCAATGGACTATCTTCCTTTGAAGAAGTATCAAGTCTTTCATCCACAGGGAGCGCTGTAGACCTCCCACACGCCAACCACCCAAAGACACTAACTTTATCAGCAGAAGAACCACTGCATATAACTGAGGACCCACTACCAGGTGTGGGAGAGGACTGTGGGGTTGTAGAGACTTCGACTGCAACTGGGGGGAGCTTATTAGCTCGCTCTCGTCCAGGGGACCAAGAGCGCCGGCGCTTCTCAGCTTCAGAGCTAATATCCAGACTGCAGCTGTCCCAGAGAAAGAACTCCTTTACCCTGAAGCTGGGGAAATCGCTGTCCGCTCGCTGTGCCTCCAGGGATAGGCAGAGCTCCAGCAGCCTAAGCCCCAATCCTGACTGTGAGTAGCTGCAGGGAATAGCACCAATATACTGGTGACAAGTTCCTCCAAAGTGCCCCAACAGTTAGCTAAAAGCAGCCCAAATAATTACCCTATAGCACACTGGCTAATCTCGAATTAGCTACCTCAGGCAACTTCTGGTAGGTTGCGTGAGGAGGCCCAAAAAGCAACAGTTTGACTCAAGAACTATGCACACCAAAGTACATCCAATTGCTAGCTCAAAGGACATCAAACACTCAGTGAATCAGCCATTGGTTCTAATAAAGTATCTGCTAAGCATTTTCCTTGTGGTAATACATGCTGCTTTCCCCATGCATCTCCCATCTCTGCTATCTGCTTTTCTCCTCCCTCCTGTAGCTAAGTCCAGCACTAGGCACCGCAGCTCTGGGGGTACTGGTGACAGCGCCCCCCACAGCCCTGTGGGACCTCCGCCACTACTGCCCACCAGTGACAGCGGCATGCCACTCCATCGCTGGAGCACTAAACTTGGGTAAATATTCGCCGAGATCAAACATTCTAACGTGGCGATTGTCACAAGGAAACTCACAAAAGGCGTTTGTTCAATTGAACTTCTGCTGTTCACCACCTCTTCCCTACAGAATGAGAAAGAAATCTATAGAGGAGGACTGGGTCACGCCTCCCAACGTCACCAGCTCCAATCGCCTCTCGCGCTTCCTACCCAGCTGTAAGTTTCAACGGAACGTTTTGTTCCGTCTGCAAGAGCTTCAAGGATAAGATCAGAATTTTGGACCCCTTGCCTTATTTCTTACTTACCGATGATGTTGTCAGTTTGGTAGAGTCCTTTCTCAGCACAATCCATGCTGTTCCTCATACCGGATACCCACCTAAAGTGTTGTTACTTGGCCACAGAACTCATGTAAAGTAATAGGGCCATGCTTCAGTCTGTACAAGCCCTGAAATAAATGCTAAAACCTACCCCACATTGCACCCAAAGCAAAGAAATTTGTTTTTGAGTATTTTTGAGTACTTTTTACAGTGGCCCCATTGACTTCACATTATGTTTGTGGTTATATAAGGAGGAACTGCGTATCCAGTATGAAGCACAGCATGGACTGTGCTAAGAAAGTACCCTTCGCCAACATCATTGATGAGTAGGAAATAGGACTAGGGATCTACAATTCTGAACTTACCCTTTAAGTATTTTAGCCAGTTCTCTATTTGATATTCAGACCTGACAGTTTGTTGACCAGATGAAACTGGAATGTATGGTTTGGTTCTCTACGAATGGCCACAAAAACATTAGCAACATTTTGCCAGTGCTAAATGAATGGTAGCCTTAGGGGTAACTGCGACACTGAATGAATTCTTGGTGAAATCACCTTTAGCAAATGAAAGGCAACATGTCATGGCTGCTCTTGACTCCTGTCCATTTAGCATTAGCAGTAGCTAAATTTGTTTTGTTAGGCTATTATTAAACCAAACCATTTCAGTTTCTCTTACACGACCCTCAACACTAAATAACCATGTGACTATCACATGGAAAAAAAGAACACAGTAATTATCCTTTTAAATCCTTAGTTGAGCTTAGCATTTACTCTTATTCCCATCTCTTTCTCAATCACGAATTTGCTTTCGCCTGTCTTTTGCCTCTTCCCCCAGCCATTCTGTACCAGGAATACAGTGATGTAGCCATCAACCGAGAGATCCAGAGGCAGCAGGGGGAGGAGCCTGGCACAGAAGAGGAGGGGCTTAGAGGAGAGGGGTCAGATGGCATACCATCTCCGTCCAATCTATCTCCATCCAGCTCCTTTCGTTCATCGCGGGGCTCTGCTTTCGCCCTGTGGCAGGATATCCCTGATGTCAGGAGCAGTGGGCAACTTGACAACTTCAGCAACGAGGAAAGAAAGTTACAAGAGGTAATAAACACTGATAACTGAAGGAAGATCTAGATTTTGGGGTAGTCTTTAACATTTGGAGTTCTAGTTTTCCCATTGGCATGCTTAGTTTCTTTAGATTCATTTTTGTATGAATAGGCGATTACCTATTTCAAGAAGTCTATCTGAATTGTTAAAAATTGGGAATAACTTAAAGGAACACAAAAATGAAGCAGATTTATTATGCCCACAATCTCACACATATAATAAATCAGCTTTGTTTTTTTGATGGTGTTGCTTTAAGTCCATCCAAAAAGCACTTGCATCAGTGTTTTGGCTTTTGAGATATTGGAAGCAGAATGCATTAGCAATGCTAATGGAGGTCAGGGGTGTGTGAAGGGAGGGCTCTGAATGATCACATGTAGTATCTTCCAAACAGCTTCCCAACTGTTTCACAACATATTGAACTATACTGTATAGAAGGGCATAAATGTATCCAACAGAGTTTTTCTTGTGAACAACTCACTTTTATTTATATTCACATTTCCACCCAAATAGAAAGTTTTCTATTGTTGTTCTATAATCTACAAGCTGAATAAATGTCTTACCTCATCCTTTGCAAAGTCCATTTTCAATGTTTTCTTTGCTCTAGCGATGTTTGCATGCCATCCGTATTAAGTTTCACTTTCGGTTTGGTGAAGTTGTAACAAGTCTGACATCCTTTGATTGACAGGCAGTTAGCTTGTTAGATTTCAAGGGAGATGCTTACATGCCTCCAGTGCATTCTTTTTGTGTTCTACGTCTCTCCTGTGCTCGTGGCGTGCTTGTGCGTCCTAGACCATGTGCTGGAAGAACACACGATACACAGTTTTCTCCTACTGTGCTCTATAGTGCACAATCAACTACTGGTCAAAAACTCCATTGGATACCTTTAAATGTGATTCTTTTTGTCAGACATGCTTCATACCCCATTAACTTCCACTTGCATTGCTAAAAATTCTAGTAATGTTTACTTCCCATAGCTTGAAAAACAAAATACTGCTGTCTGCTGCAAGTGCTGTCTGCGGTAAGTGCAAATGGCTACCACAAATCAGATAGGCTTCTTAAAAAAAAAGAGTATTCCTTTAAGTACCACTGCAGCCTAGAAGATACTATTTGATACCCCAGTTCACACTTCCTCTTCAATTCAGGCCAAGTTTGAGCTGGTGACATCGGAGGCATCGTACATTCGTAGCCTGACCATCGCGGTGGACCACTTCATGTTGTCCCAGGAGCTCGGCGAGTGTCTGGGAGCCCAGGGCAAACAGTGGCTCTTCTCCAAGCTGCCTGAGGTCAAGGACGTCAGCGAGAGGTAAAGAACCATACGATTGGTGCTGATGTCTTTTTCACTCTGCATCTCTTGGGTGTTTTGCGGCGTTCTCCTCTCATATCC
>OMKL01083475.1:0-10651 GCA_900302295.1 Parasudis fraserbrunneri | reverse complement strand
CTGCGTTTTGACGTTTGTGACATTGTCCTGAGGCACTGCCCAGCCCTGCGTAGGGTGTACTTGCCCTACGTGACAAACCAGGCCTATCAAGAGCAGACCTACCAGCGCTTGCTGTGAGCAACTCCTTAATTTGTGTGTAAACTATGTTCATTTTGATGGTCATTCGAAAGAGCAATACCAGTAATTGTGTTCGACTACATTGCGGCACAGGTGTTATGCATAACCTGTCAGCACAGTTGGTGCGAGGTGTTCACAGCTTTCTGCAAGACTGTTCAAGGTGTTCTTTTGATATACACTCTTAGAAAATAGGGTTCTCCACAGAGGGGTTTTGTTCCACTCAGAACCATTTGCTGTTGTTTTTTTTTTGTTTTTTTTCACTGACAAATCCCTTTTTGGAAGGAAATGATTCTTTGTTACATTTTAGGGCAAATGATTCTATCTGGAACTTAAACCGGTTCCCCTACGGAGACAAGCTGAAGACCGCTTAGTAGTTCAACCTTGCATCTTTTTTTCTAAGAGTGTACTTGCACTAGAAAAACAGCGAACGGAGCGCTCAAGCAGGTACAGGATGAATAGTAACCCAGAGGATGCTCTTTATATGGGCGTTGCAGATACCAAAACACAGGACAAACACTAAGGCAGTTCTTCAGGTAGCAAAAAAAAAGAAGAAGCCTTTATTACTTGGCTGCTGGCCTTCGTCAAGGCAAAACAAGCCCTTGCACTTGCAAGTATACTTGCACTAGCTGACTTGCAAATAGTTCACCTAATTAGTATACCTTAAGTAGCTGAATCAGTTTTGTTCATTCTGGGATGGAAAGAAAGTATGCCCAGCTAGCAGTTCTCCAATCACTGGGCCTGTGACCAGACCAGGCATAGATTTTCAGTCAGTCTCAATGAATGCGCCGCTGATCTAATATATATGTTCATATTTCTGATTATTGGTCTCTTGTCGCCTCAGGCATGAGAATCCCCGCTTCCCCAGTATCCTGGCTCGTTTGGAGGAAGACCCCATCTGTCAAAGACTTCCTCTCACCTCCTTCTTAATCCTCCCATTCCAGCGGATCACACGACTTAAAATGCTGGTGGAGGTACAATAGTGAACTTTCATCACCGCCTCATTCATGTTATAACTTGTAAATTTTATCACTCTATGTTGAACTTCAATGGGATTATATTATAAGAATTCCATTCCAACACGAGACATCCATCATTTGAAAAAACATTTAATGTACTTACTCTGGCAAACTGATTGCAGACATGAAACACCATGTTGATGGCCAAGTAAAGACTGTTTGCTTACAAAATAGTAACAATTTAATGAATGTCATCATCTGAGATTATGAAAAATGTATAAATAAATTGCAAGGAGTAAAAAAAAAAAAAAGGGAGATCAAAGTGCTTTGGAATAAAACTGTTTACTTGTTCTGGCCAAGCAGTTAGTGGCAGCAGGTTTTACCCAACAGCTATTCAAGAAACAGGGAACAGCTGTAAAAAAAATTAAAAAAGAAAAAAAAGAAAAGGTATTTATGATAACCATATTGCGTGTCGTCAAATGTTCTCTACTTTACCTCGTAGAATATTTTGAAGAGGACCACACCAGGCTCTCGAGACGAGGACACCGCCACTAAAGCTTTCAATGAGCTGAAGAGGGTAATGATGCTTCCTCACAATAACCAGTAGAATTAGTACCATATTACCACTGGTGTTATATAGTAAGGTCTGACAGCATGTGCACAATAGTAGTAACTATATTGGCATACTGTATTATCTTCATAGATCATAAAGGAATGTAATTCCAGTGTGCAATCAATGAAAAGGATGGAGGAGCTCATTCATCTCAATAAGAAGATTAACTTTGAGGGCAAGGTAATCGGACGTCTTCCTCGATCTCTCTTAGGAATTCTTCATTCTTGTTATCACGGGCGTTTATTGATCTGTACGGTAGCCTACGGTACAGCTCACTTATCTGTCGCTTACGTCTCTCCTCCGTAGATCTTTCCTCTGATCTCCCAGTCTCGCTGGCTGGTGAAGCACGGCGAACTCCTGGAGGTGGACACCCAGACCATGACCATTTCTGGGTCGAAGCTCAAGCTACCCACCAAGCCCGTGTACCTGCACCTGTTCAACGACTGCCTCCTGCTGTCCAGGAGGAAAGAGTGAGTGAAAAGAGATGGACAGAAATGCAGACAGAATTAGTAGTATATTAGTAGTAATAGTGTTACGATCAATAAGTCATACCCTGCACCTGAGGACAAAATGTTCCCTTCAGAAAAATGTCCTACCTGACCTAAGAATTATGTAGTTGATCTAAAAATGTGTCTCGCCCTGTCATTTTCAGTCATACCGGCCTGCAGACACATTTGTATGCATTGTTAACGAGAGAAGAATTACAGTTTTCTAACGATAATTATTACTCTACTCCTAATATCAAGCGAATTATGTTCCGTTGTGTATCAAGTGCCCCAAAACCATTTTTTGAGAAAATCACCGTCAAAGTGGCGTTACACAGGTTACTACATTAGAATAAGCCCATTATATAGTGTCATCAACTATATTTATGTTTCGAATTTATCAGTAAGACATAACAGATTATAAAAGTCCAGACATTGTTTCAGAATAACAGAGCCCCCGAAAACAGCCCAAAATGAATACAAATGTTGACGACAACCATCACTAAATGCAAATGAGCCAAATGAGCCACAAATAGGCAAAAAATGTGATACCGATACCGACCGTTTTGGTTCCAAAACTGACATCTACTTCTTGTGTTGTTTTTCCCCACAGCACGTGGAAGTTCATGGTGTTTGTACATGCCAAGATCGGGGACTTGAAGGTGAAGGATCTCAGTCGGAAGCTCCAGGGTATCTCCGGCTTCATCTTCCATCTCCAGCTGTGCGAGGGCCCGCAGCTCAAACACCAGATCCTGCTCAAAGCGCACACCGAGTGAGTGAGAACTCGCGCTCCCGGCAGCGTAGAGCGGGCTTTCCAAACCTTGGGGTTCGTGACCCCCTTTTAGGGTCCCTAAAAAAACCTTCTTCTAACTGAAGTCATTGGAATAACAACGGATTGTTAGAGAGACAAAAACTTTAACCCAACAGCTTTTGGATTACACAGAAGCCACTGAGAAGACCATACAGCTTGCCTATACATAGTTGTCACTGACCAGTCGTCCATGCTTCTGTCCCAGAGGATTCTTACTGAAAGCATAAGATATGGAAGAGACACTGTCAAATTAGTTGTTAGGGTCACAGGAATCCTCTGACCGAAATTTAAGGTCATCTGCCATAACAAGTTAAGAACCTGGTTTAGAAACTAGTCAAGCTCTATGACACCTTTATGAGTCTTTTACAAGAATGAATTTGGCCCTGAGAAAAATATCCTAAAACAAACCATTTTCACAACCCCTGTTGTTTGGATATTTGCCTCAGTCTTGTTCAGTAGGCCTAAGTTCGTGTAACAAAGCTGTATGCTTTGTGCAGAGATGAAATGTACAGTAACTAATTACAATTATTCAAATTACTGTAATTGAGTAGTATTTACTCATACTTTTACCTGAGTATGTCTAATCTCTAGACATAAGAGTGGAGAGTACAGATCTGTTATTTACTGTAAAACATTTTAGACTTCACCTCTTATAACTCATACTAGCTTTATTGATCTTTATGATCAAAAAGGGTTCATGAGCGAAAAATGACTCATCGAAATATTTGTAATCAGCTAATTACTTGCCTACTTACCGTATTAGTTTGCTACTTGTTTCTGTTTGTTCAAGGCATTTTCTACACAAACACTCCAACTGAAGTAGCGGTGTTTCACTGAAGCAGGCCTAACAATATTTCTACTTGAGTAAAATATTTCGGTACTCTTTCCACCTATGGCTTTGTGGGACTCTTAACGGCATGTGTCATTATTTTTCTTTGTCTCCACAAAAGGAGTGGGAAGCAGAGGTGGATCACGGCGATGTTTCCATCTGATCCTCTGGAAGACATTGAGCAGGCCTGTGAGAACGACGGTGAGTTCAGCACTGTAGCCTGCCATAGTAGGCTCACCAATCATCATAAGGTGCTTTAATCATCTTAGTTGATTTCTCCTCTCAGATCTGTCCCAGGTTCAGTGCATCAAGAGTTACCAGGCCCAAGAGCACGACGAGCTAACGCTGGAGAAGGCTGATATTCTTCAAGCCAAGACCATTACAAGTGACGGTAAAACTGAGACCGATTTTTCTGTTAGCTAGCACTTCAAACGGCATCTTATTTAAACTGGGGAGGAGTACGGTGTTCTTCAAAAGCAAATTCATATTGGTCATAAGATGTTGGGTCTTGTGTGCTGGGGCAAGTTTGAATATGCCCGACCACGGCCGTTTCAGCCATATACGTTGATGTCCAGCACAACTGCTGGTGGTTTGTTTGAATTTCTAAGGTTTGGCGGTATGTTCTTTTCAGGCTGGGTGGAAGGCATCCGACTGTCCGACGGGGAGCGGGGCTGGTTCCCCAAAACCTATGTGGAGGAAATCACAAGCCGCAGCGCACGCCTCCGCAACCTCCGGGAAAATATCCGTGTCAAGTGCGTCACACAGAAGCTGGAGGAGGAACGCTAACTGTCCTTTTTTTTTTTTTTTTGGTTCTGTTTTTCGGTGCAACTTGTCATGTATGCGCGTAGTGTCGGTCCGCAAATATGCCGTTTGGTTGCTAAAGCTAAAGTATTTTCAAGATTCTGGATCATTATTTTAATTTTGAATGGATGTGGGATCTTAATACAGTATGCAGGTGCTAAAACATGCCAACATTTTGGGTATTTCTTACCAATTACAGTTACCAAAGTGTGTAACAAGCATTACCTTTTGCATGCTGGCTGTGAATGCATTCAATAATTTTGACCATTAGAGGGCAAATATTTACAACGCTTTTGCTCTGTACGCATACGTTATCGTCTCTAACAGGCCTTTATGCATTAGGAATCTGTTAACAAAAATTCATTGTATTATGTTTAAAGCTTGGCTAGCCCTACTTATGCTAACATTTAACACTGAGCACTGAATTGGATTCAGGCCTACATCTTTTCCATTAAATGACTCGAGAGCACTAACTAAAAGAATTTAAATCCCCCAAACGAGAGGCAGGTCAGTATGAGAGCTTCTCTTGCATTCCCCAGAAGATACGAGACGTGAGCATTCTGTCCAGCACGAGCACACATTATCAACCACTATTATCCACCTTAAGATGATAACCATTCCAGTGGCACATGAAATGTTTATGAATCTACTTTTTTTTTTTTTTACATCAACTAAGTTGTTAGTTCTAATTTAAATGATTGCTGTTGCAGCATGTGTATTTATACTCCTATAGCTGGTTATTCTCTATGGAGATGCTGATGTAAATTTTCATACCTTAGATGTACGTATGTAGCTACATGTATAAATGAATAGTTTATGGCTCATTTACTATTATGACAGTAATTTATATGGGCTAGGATTTGCCAAAAAAAAAAGAAAAAAGAAGCCATTTCATAACAATACTTGCTGTCTGGGATACCAATATCAAACACTGGATACACTGGACACTGGAGTTTAGCACATCACTGTACATGTTTAACCTTCAAAATAAAAGCAGATACTTCCACTTCATTGTGTTCTCCATGTCATATTGTGGAATTCTTCAAATTTGAAGCAAGAACTAATTGTAATGCTTTTATTTTTTGAATTTGTATATTTTCCAGTAAAAAAGTAAAGTAACCTACATACCCTTTAAGAAAAAATCTCAAAACAGAAAATGAAAATACAATTTATTTTTAATTTTCTATCTTCTTTGGTTACATTTAGATGGGATAAAGACACTAACAATGCAACATTACCATTCCACGTGAAACCAGTAGGGTTCAAATTTGTCTGCTGTAGCTACTTTGAGGAGGTACACAGCTCTACAGACACAACAAAAGTACGTTCAGATAGAACGCAAAGAGAAATATTGTCTCGCTTTAATCTCGTCAGCTTGACAGTTGATAACTTAACTATCTATAGGCTACAGAGCATTCGTAGCAGTCTATTTCATGTTCATTGGAAAGATATACCTATATTTGCTCCATCACGCCTGGTGAATTTCTTGCCATTTGTGCCGCCTACAACAAAGCTGCGTCTTTCCATTGACTTTCCATTACTCGAAATGTAATTTTGCGTTGTATATGAACACACTATAAGACTTCATTACAACATCTGAGGTGTCAGTAGAAATAAGGAGTATATATACACTATCTACAGGTTTTGTTTTCGCCCCCTCGTAATTTGAGACACAAGGGTAAAACGCTTGACTCCTCCCATGTTTGGTCAGCTCCATCCGTTGGTATGGCAACGATCAGGTATCATGGGTTCCTGGGATTCCTTCCTGCACCTCTGTTTCTTTGGCATGACTGGCGGGCCGCTGGGACTTATGCTAGCTTGGCGGTTTCTCTCAGGCTATAGATCAAAGAAACACAGTCGCATGTATTTGCATTTTAAGTATTACATACGGTAGGCTTTAGGCTGCATATGCTGTATAGGCTCCATATGAATGAGTAAGACAATGCATGTAGGCCTATAGGGTACCACGAGGCTAAAAGCCCCCTTAAGGAAATTGCTATTTTTCTCACACAAATAAGCAATGGGGGAAATACATATGTGCGTTATGGGTATACATAGGTAAACACATTTAGCGTGAAAATAATATGTATTCCATTAAAACAAAAAATATTGAAAGGGGGCCGTTAGCTCCACTAACAGGGTTAAAAGCCCCCCACCATGGGACAAAAGGCCCTTTGAGAGCACACTGCTCCAAATAATGATATATTACTTATCCAGGTTGTAAAATCATCCCTCTTCTTTTTTTACATTTTATTAAAAAAACTGTTGTGATGTTATTTTCTGACTAAGTGGATTATTTCACCTAAGACCTTTGTAATAACATATTCATAATAATTTCAGAGTTATGACTTTATCACGTTATGCTGCAATCTTTTTAAAATTACAAAATATTAGATACATTTAGCTTAAATTGTTTAGGTGGAATAACTTCATAGTTTGAGATGAGTCAGCAAAACATTCTTGGTGATGTAAATTAGTGGCATACTGGGAAAGCATTGAAATCCAATTTTAGTGCCATATAGTTATTTTGGGAGAAAACAACAGCCAGGGGGCCTTTTACCCTGAGGGGCCCCATCTTTTTTTCCTCACTTAGTACAGTATAAATTCCTATGTTATGTTGAAACCTGAAGTGTAGTTTAGGCTATGTAGTACACAGCTCTGAGTGTTTGGAGTAGACTCATCAATCGGCCTAATTACCGTTGAACTACATTATGGATGTTGGGGTCACAGTATGCCCATCCCCCATCACCAATGTACCAATACACCAATATATCCGACAGTTCGACCGCTACAAACTGTCACATAACAGTAAGGCAGTGGTACCTGCTGCAGCTGAAAGATCCAGTTCTGGTAGTCCTCCGAGCAGGTGCAGGAGACTTGTAGGGTCTCCATCAGCTCACCTGAAGCAGAGCAATTATTACGTGACGTTACTATTATGCCTCGCTGCAGTTCACCTTGCCATCATCCTGTTTTACAGTTTGAGAGACTGTGCATTGACTTTGGTGTTTGCTACCGGTACCTGTAAGCTCAAACTCCAGCCGGCCAGGCAGCGCAGACCTCTCCACCGCTTGGATGCTTTTTCTAGGCAACCTACCCTGTTATAGGACGAGAAATATGAATGTTAAAAGGGATAGTTCAGGTTTTTAGGAATCATATCCGATTTCTCATGGGAGTCTTTTCAGTTGTCAGTTCACTTGCATCAGTATATTGAGCTGAAGGGGAATTCCACTCTGGCTCTCTCTTGTATTTGTATTGGTGCTGTCAATGTTAACGCGTACATTTTTTTGAATAATTTGATAACCTTAATGCATTTTTAAAAATGTATCCTTTTTACCCTTTTTGACAACAACCGCCTCCCATAGCTTTGAGATTCTCCCATAGATTTGAGATGGGTGGCTGGTGTATGCAGTCCTGGATCACTCTGACACGCAACCTGGGAGAATAATACGTGACCAGACATCCCCTGAATGTCTTACTTTATAATACAAAGTATCCAAACTGACTTTTGGATTAAACCAAGTTGTATAAACGATGCAGTAATGAACGGTCTTTCCTAGCATAGCAACAAGTACTAAGTAACGTTACACAGGTTGAGCTACGTTATGCGTGCTAGTTATGTTTTGCAACGTTAGCAGTAATGTTAACAGAGATTGTGTGAAGGAGCCATCTGCCAACAAAGATATTGTTACATCAGAGAACAAATGTACTCACAAAATGGATCACCATTCAACGTTACTGAAGACTCCTGTGACTGATAAGCACTTATGATTACTTCCACTAAACATTTTGTCATGCCTTCATTACCACAGCCCCCACAGATGCATTCTGCTATGTATTTTCTATTTACTTTAATTGCAAATAATCACAACCTATCGTGATCAACGCGTTAAAAAAATTGCTTAACAGCCCTAGTTTGAAGTGGTAACTTTGTGACACTTTCATTGGTCTAAAAGCAGGTAAGTAAAGCAATTAAGTACATTTATAAGTACTGTACTTAGGTACAGTTTTGAGGTACTTGCATGACTTTTTTCAGGGAACTTTATCCTTTTACTGCACTAAATTTCAATGGAAACATATTACTTTGTGTTAGATGCAAAGCACCTCATAGACTGCCAATATCACTGACTCACTCATTCAGTCATTCGACATGATGTAGGTCATCAATTTTCAACACACTCATTGTTAAAATCTCCCACCACCGTTGTCAGCAGTCAGTTAACCATGATGAGTTAGCCATGACTCTCTGGTGCCATGACAACAGAGCAGTCAGCTAACTGCTAACATATCATTAGTGCTTTGCTTCAAAGCTAGCACTATGGGTAATCGTTGATAAGCCATTGGCTCCTGAACACCAATCTACCTACCAGCCAGGCAATCGTGTACAAGGAGTGGCATAGGAATATTTGCCAAACCCCCAAAGGTATAATACCACATATTCACAACCAACTGACATCAAGGCCAGATCATCATCCCTCCCCCTTAATTGGCTGATATCAATCCTTTGTGCATCAGGATGGGCATCCAGAGTGAATAAGCGTGCCAAATCAAATATGCTGATCAATTCGCTGTGGCGACCGCTGACGAGAGCAGCCAAAAGAAGAAGAAGAAGAAAGTTGATCCATGTGCTCCAATAGCCTAATCTCCTCTTCAATCACTAGAGTTACATTCATAACAATTGTTAACCATGACTCTCCAGCACAATGACAACAGAGGAGTTTAACGGTAGGCTATTATGATGGTGTTGTGTGAGTGGTAACAACACATTACCAAACAAAACAACAAGTCAAACAACAAAAGCTGCCACCTTTATCGAACAAGTTAATCTGGCAATTTTACGGGGTCCATGTGTGAAAGCACCTAGTCAGTCAGTAAGTCACTCACTCACAATGAGCCACTCTGCCCCTAGTGGTGGCTTCGTGGGTATGGCACTTTGCTTAGCATCTATGACACTTTGTGTCCTTGTTACTCTGCTGCATTTATTGTATCTGAACCTGACAATTACTACTTCGAAGAAACAGGTTTTACATAGAAAATATGTGATAAGTAATGAAATTGATGCACTTTGAAAGTCAACTTTAAAAGGAGGTAATCTGAGCCATGAGTGCACCACCAGCCATTTTAACTTAGAAGACAATACATTGAGAACTGAATGTACATTGGTATACTGTACAAGGGCACTGCACAGAATATGTATATTTACTTTCGATACTTCATTCAATATCAAATACATTTATACTTTTACTTACTGTGTGTAGAATCTTTAATTCTTTATGTTTACAAGAGTACTATTCTACCTGGGTATTTTTACTTTTACTTGAGAACTGTGTGCTCAAATAACTGCGCAGTTTGTCCAGCACTGTCAAAAAAAAAAAAGAAGTACCACGTCTCCTATACAACAGAAGACATTTTGAGCAGAGATGTTACATAGTCAAGAGGTCATGTATTATATTATACACCACTATCTGTTGTAATCTGAAGAGACCGGGCCATTCCAATGGAGGTTGATTATTTCCCATTTGTATTCACTTGATCCGTCACTCAGTTATCGTCTCGGCTATAGATGCTCTGTACCCACCGAGGATGAGTGTAGAGAGGATACCTCTCAAGATGATTCAATGCGTGGGACACAGGAAAGGTCCCTGAGAATGGACCTCATTTCCGGGCCTGGCTCTTGCCAAGCAACCCCAGAGTCCCCCAGCAGTGAGACACGAAGCAATCTAAGGCCTGTGATGCCCTCTCTCTCTCTTTCTGTCTCTCAGTACCCGCTGCCCCCCTTTCACTCCCACACATCCTCGTGGTTGCCGTGGCGCCGCTCGCTTGCTTTCATCAGGAATCTATTTCCTCCTTCGCCTCCTAGTACAGCTTAACACCGTCTGGAAATTCTACATCTCTCCCTTTCTCTCTCTGTCTGTCTCTCTCTCTGTCTGTCTGTCTGTCTGTCTCTCTCTCTCTCCCTCTCCCTCTCTCTCTCTCTTTCTCTCTCTGATTTTCCTTCTTTCCATGATGGATGAGCTCCACTCTGGGGTGTCTCTGCCTGTC
>OMKL01083474.1:17689-28312 GCA_900302295.1 Parasudis fraserbrunneri | reverse complement strand
CGGCTGACTCACCGGTGAGGTTCCTCAGATGGCACACCAGTAGAGAGTAGGGACCAGTGAAGGGGATAGCCTGGGTCTGTTTCACTGTGCTCATGGCAAGCTCTGTGTAGCCTGCCAGCACACACACACACACACACACACACACAACAGATGGGGATGTAAGTCATTTGTCATGAATTGCTAAACGATAAACTTAGATAGCTTGATAGATAGACTCCTGTCTTTCTGCTGTTTATGTTACCATGGCATTTTGCACACAATGTACATCTAAGAGAAAATATGTTTCATTAGAATCTAAAAAGAATAGTAATGTAAATGTATGTGTTAAATGTTTATCATTGAACAGGTCATACAGTGGTCAGATATGTGCCACGCTAGAGGTCACAGACTTAAACATGTTTCATACTTCTTGCTGACTGCACTGTTTTTACAGTGCAAACGGCATGTGCGGTCTCCGCGAATGTCAGGTTGTTTTAGAGTGGCTCAAAGAACGGACTGCACGTTCTCTCACCATAGCCATGCCAACTGCAAGTCTGTGTGCCCCCCTGCCCCCACACCATTACAAAATCTCTGGGAGGTGCGCGGTTCCGCACACAGACCCGGGAAGCAAGTGCTTAATATCTCCATTGATGCCGTGTAGACCGGTGGTGTAGAGACCGCAAGAAGGGCGAGACACGTTTTAGAGGATGTGGTAGTTATACTCACTAGACAGGTCGGAGGGAGTGAGGATGTGGTAGTTGAAGTTTTTCTTCACCAGTATCCCTGACACCCTCATTCCCTGGTAACACTTGTTATCAGCCAGAGAACCCATTACCTGTGAAGACGTAGAGTATTAAATAAATGTCTTGGTCATTGGGTTAGCATCAGTGTATGGGGTGGATTTCATCTTGTAAACATTTTATTGGAGTGTGGTCAGCGTCACAACTTAAAGAGTCCTGGAGCTGATTCTAAAAAGGGGTCGAAAATGCAAGTTTGCAGCAACAAAGGTTTAATGATTTATTCATTTATTTTTATTAACCTATAAGGTGATGATTTCAAAACATCACCCCTTTCAAAGTGTCCTATTGACCTACATTCTGGAATCTTTCATTCACGGTACGTTAGTCCATGGGCCAGACCAGATACCTGTACCACCACAAGGTGGCAAAAAGTTTGTGGTGCCAAATTGTTTGTGGGGTCCATATGAATCAACTGCTGTGTGATAACCTTTCAACAAAAATAGCTTAGTGCCGGTTTATAGCATCTTGTGTTTTTAGCATTATTTATACTAGACTCACTGGTGATTCAAGCAACATTACTGTCTGTCAGAGGCTGTTGCAGACTTCATTTTAAAGCTAGAGCGAAGATACTGAAACTGGAGATACTGAGGAATATGTAGATAACAGTCATTTCATAGCTTGCCAGGAGAGGGATGGAAATATTCTCCAGCAACATTTTGACTGGGATAATTAGGTATGGCCATTTACAACAGGGTCCCTTTACCTCTCACCTCTAGATATCAGAGTAAAACCGGGCGAATTTGAACTACAAGTGTCTCACCTTTACAAACATGTCCGATTTATGTTAGTCCCATGCAGTTTAGGGTCAAAACCATGCATTTGCCTTTACAAATATGTGATTTTTTTATTCTAATTTTGCCCATTTCTGTGTACTGTGGTCCCTAAACAGTCTTGGAGTTGCATAAATTGGGCATGGCTGTAAAGCTGAGCCTCTTGTGGACCCAATATAATGACTTCAGAGCAAAATACTGTACACATTTCTCTAGGGAGAGACTGACAGACAGATAGAGAGAGAGAGAGACAGAGACAGTGAGAGAGATGGATAGATAGACTGGCAGACAGACAGAGAGAGACAGAGAGTGAGAGAGAGAGAGACAGACAGAAAGAGAGCGAGAGACAGAGAGTGAGAGATAGATAGACAGACAGACAGGCAGACAGACAGACAGAAAGAGAGCGATAGACAGAAAGAGTGAGAGAGATAGAGACAGACAGACAGAAAGAGAGAGAGAGACAGAGAGAGAGTGAGAGAGATAGATAGATAGACAGACAGACAGACAGACAGACAGACAGACAGACAGACAGTCTATCTACCTTGGCCAGTTTCTCTCCTCTGAAGTTGAGGGTGACAGCTTCGGTGTTGCGAGGGTTGTGGACCTCTATGTGGACCTGGTCATTGTCTTCATACTCCCTGATCAGAGCAGCCTTGAGACGGGCCATCTCGTTCTGCTCCCCGTGGACCAGGATCTGAACAAGACCAAGATACACTGGGTCTAAACGGGCTGCTGGAACGGGTCTTTTCTGAGATGCATACACCACTACAGTATTATCAGCTCACGCATAGCCCTGGAACATCTTAAAGGGTCAATGAGTTGCTCTTGGATACAACATGGTAATGAAAGCTAAAACCAGCTCAATCACCAGTGTTCATTTTGTTTTTAATGTATCAATAAAGATTATGTGTTTTTCTGTTGGGTGTTACGATGAGTCAGCGGCCAACTCTTAACTATTCGTTGGAAATCGGGTCACTCACCACATGGGGTGGTTTGAGCGCTCTGATGAACTCGCTGGTCTGCTGGTAGTCCGTGTGGGCGGAGAAGGAGATGTAGTCCACCGACATCTTCAGCTGCAGCTTCTGCCCCGACATGGTCGTGATTTCCTCTGGCTCGGACATGATGTGCTGGAAAACGAAAACAAAGGACAACGTTAAACAGTGTTTAAATATCATGCAGGTTCACATCGACAGAATATGGGCTGCTCTGACCTGCGCCATTTTGCATCCTGTGTGAATGAATCTGTCCTTTCTTTTCATGTGATGTCACAATGCCCCCTGCAGCCATTTTAAGGAGGCCATTTTGCATCCCTGCTAGTAGTCATTCTGTTTAATAAAAAATGTTTGTGACACAACATGGTGCAGGTGAAAGTGACCCATTGTAAATTGGTCTACTTAGTAGGAGGGACATAAAATGGCTGCTGCAAAACAGTTGCAAATGGGAGATATGACCTTCAGTGAAAGCAAAGGATTGCAAAACTCACTTTAAGTTAAAACAACGCTTAATAACAGGTTTCTACTGCATCATTGCCAAATATAATTCATCTACCAGAGAGAATATTAATATGTTTTTTTCAAAGTGAGCCCACCTTGGCCAGTGTCCCCTCGACACAGTATCCAGCGATGATGACTCCGTTCCTCTTGTCAGTGCACCAGCTCTCAAACAGCTCTCTGGACAGACCGCTCTGCATCATACCCGGAGATGCCATCACCACGCTGGGACCGATGTCATCAAAATGGTCCATGCTCTGGCGATACAAGCACAGACAACATGATTTTTAACTACAGACCCGCAGGTAGGAATCACACGACTGTCACTCTACAAAGTAGAAGAGAAAGGCAAATGTGTACCCTAGATACCGAAGCTCTAAATGTAATTCCCCCATTACGTTTACGGGATGAATACTGTGTACAGACGTCCTCACCTTGAGGTTGCTGATGTGCTTGAAGACAAAGGGGTTGTTGATGTTGATGGCCTTGCGGATCTTGTCGTTCATGGCGTTGACGTAGGTCTGGTAGACGGCCATGCACTTCTTGGCCAGGGAGGAGGCGTAGTAGATGGGGATGTCATGGAGCTCCGGGTGGTTCTGCCAGTACTCGTCTGAAACACACACGAGAACACTGTGAACTCTGCATACAATTATAAGACTGTGTCTGTTCTGAACACTGGGATTGGTGATCATAAGACTGTGTTTGTTGTGAACGCTGGGATGTGTGATCATAAGACTGCGTTTGTTGTGAATGCTGGGATGTGTGGTTCTAACTATAGTACTTGAGTGGATAGAATGGCCATTCACACACTATATATTCTTGAATGGTTGAATGGCTGGTATACCTTAAAATGGCTGCCAAAGAATATTTGATAATGTTGTTGCAGTACATGGTTTGGTGCATGAGACTTGGAAGGTTCATGTATTTCCATGGAAAAGGCATAATTTGCATAAACATTCCAATGGCAGTTGTGTTGACCTTGAGTCTCATGCACTGTTCCACACATGAACCAAAGCCAATTTCCATGACTACATTATCAAAATTCTACGGGAAGCCATCTTAGGTGTACCAAAGCAAATTACCATGATACACTAGGAGAGACCCTTACTGTCCATTCAAACTGTGTATCTCTCTTACCCAGGATGAGAAGCAGCTCCTGTGCTCGGCCCAAGGCAAACACTGGTATGAGACAGCGGCCTTCTCTGTTGACAATGTCATGGACTGTATTACAGAATCTAGCCTCTCTCTCCTCCCTCTTCTCATGGATATGTGTTCCGTATGTGGACTCCTGGAGGCAAAGAGCACAGATATCCCATAATCATTATGTCGAACATAGCCTGCTGGAAGTCAAGAGTGATGTAAGCTGTTGATGAACCCCCCCCCCCCCCTTGTGCCTGGGGTTAAGAGTGAAATTCAGGCTTGTTGCTGTAAGCTGCCTTGGACTCACAGTGATGAGAATATCTGGTTTGACACTGGGGATCTCTGCTGCCATGAGATGCCTGTCCTCCTGACGGGAGAAGTCTCCTGTGTACAGCAACTGTGGACACACAGAATATTAAGACTGGGGAAACCACTAGCACAATGTGTGATGCATTTCATCCTCTAAGGTGACTCAACTTGATAGGGAAGGTTCTTGGGAAAGCATTGGATTGCCACCTAGTGGCCAGGATAGGTAGTTTTTAGATACCACCTACTATCTATCTATACGTTGGACACACCGTGATGTGTTTCAAGAGCATAAAAAACATCAAAGCAGATATAAGATCTAAGCCCTGTAATGAAACATACTCGGAGCATGATTTCTGTGTAATCATGTTGACTTAAGAAGAGAGCTACGCTTTTACAAAGTAGCTGGTATATTGTTGGCAAAAAGTCTCTAGTTAATCAACCACTCTTTACCTTCACACCAGCGATTTCAATCATGAACATGGCGGCTCCCAGGACGTGGCCGGCATGGTAACACCAGAACTTAATACCAGCCACCTCCTTCACCTCGTGGAAGTTTATGGTCTCGATCTTATCCATGCTCTCCTCCAGGTCCGTCTCTGTGTACAGCATTTCGTCTGCTGAAATATTGCTGTTAAAATAAAGGCACAAATGGGTGTAGAGTAGGATAAAGTCATGATCTGAAAATGTGAGTGTTACTTTACATCCGCATGCTATTTCAGGGTCACTTCTATCCAAAGTGCTTGAGTGTATACATTTTCAGTATGGGTGGACCCGACAGAAATATAACCCCTTGTCCTAGTAGTGTTAGTGCCATGGTCTACTCAATCAGCTACACAGGGCCAAAGCCCCCTTTATGTGCATTGCTGTTGTGAGTCAAGACGTAGAAATTAATCTGAAGTCATCTACCTGACTTTAACGTAGTCAGACAGTAGCCAGCGATAAATGGCTTTGGTAGCATGGGTCATGAAGGTCCTTCCTTTGAAACTGGTCTTCTGGAGAAACCAAGGCAAGGCTCCACAATGATCTAAATGAAAACTGAGGAATAGGGAAGACAAGGGGAAGAGGTGAGTGTACTAATGAAGGTCACCTATTAAGACTTAGACCATTGTGTTCTTGATCCTTGAATAAAAAAGAAACACATTTTCTGTCCAAAAAGCTAATACATCCACTTGAGATGTAAAATTGTTACCTGATGTTCATTGCTTAATATTTCTAAAGTATAGATGACTACATCCTCTGTAATTTGATAGTATTATAAGAAAAGGTCCATATGACATACAGCAACTTCAATAATGTTCAATTGTGAGTTTTACTTGTATGCCAGAAAACCAAAACTTCTCCAAAGTTGGTGTCACAGCAAATATATGGTGGATATATTTAATCATAAAAGGAAATGAAATGATGGAAAAGGAAATCAGATGAGTCATAAGAATGGAATACTCACTGGCTGATAAGAAGCAAATCAACCTCAGCAGGATCAATCAGATCAATATAAGGAAGAGCATCCATCCCCTCCAAGCCAGGGTGGATTCCACAATCCAACTGCAGAACAGAACAGTATTCACTTAGACCGTCCACTTTTACAGGAATTAACGTTACACTGACACTTTCTTGACAACATATTACCATAATTTTTCGTCCCTTGAACTCCAGGATGATGCATGATCGTCCCACTTCTTGACCTGCTCCTCTATGTGCAAACAGAGAAACATGGCAATGAGTGTCATTAGCCAAATTACATAGATCAGAGGATTAAATGCTGATTTTAAAACGATTTATTCTGTCATCTGATCTAACGTCATCTATGCAAAAGGATGATGAAGTATGGCAGTATGACCAATTCAGTTAACGTAAGTTAGCGTTAGCTTAAAGGTTTAGCTTAATAACTTAATATGATGATAGTAACATCACACTTTAATTCCGTACATATCCGGGCTGGTGTGATTAGCTACTAGCTAATGTTAATTCACTAGCTATAACAGTAGGATGCTAACTTTATTATAAAACTCACAGCGGACGAATGAGGAGTTGGTCACTTTCCTCAGCAGGAACGGTTACATCGGATTTCCGTTTGGCAGCCATGCTTCCAAATTATGAACAGACTAATATTATTATAAACTTTATTATTTCATAACTTTGTCTAAGTTGTTGCAACTTCAACGTGGGTAGGACTAGCTAGCTAGCTTTGTTAGCGCGCTAGATTTTAGACAACTTCCGGTCCATGTTAAAACATATCCGTGTAGTAAAACGATCCTTGCAAACTTTCTGTCCGTGCGGTAAAAAAAATAAAAAATGTTTTGTGGTAGTAGTGGTAGCTGGGGTGGCTAACTGTCCATTAAAGCATTAAGCATTATTGCGCTTTGACATTAAAGGGGCAGTTCACCTATCTATCTATCTTAGCTATCTCTCCATCTAGATAGTTTCGGTGTGATTTGCCTAGTTTTGGAGATGTCTGCCGCCATTAGAATACAATGGGGCTGAATTGCACTCGGTTTGTGGCACTCAAAGCTAAAAAACAAAACAAAAAAACACTTAAGCAATGTCTCTTTCCAGAAATCATGACTCTGTTACTAAAGATAATCCACAGACCTTGTTGTGAGCAGTTTCATGCAGGAACTATTTTCTACCAAACTACACCCCCCATAATAATGTCAAGAGAGGTCTGGAGAAATTCACAGTATAACAAGTTACTAAACTCCAACCCACACATTAGACCAAAACAAACAAAATTGAAACAAATTGCAATACCAAGCTGGGCTCTTTTGCCAAGAGGTCGCTTTTTTGACGGGATTACAGATTCTACCTTTAACCAATACAGTATCACTGACTCCCAAGATAAGGTATGCTACCTTCATACAGCTAATAACAGTTACAGTAATATCACAGCAACATGATCCAAGCAATGCTATCATTGCAGTTCAAGTCTATTATTGCCATTAACAGGCTGTGCAGTGGACACAAGAGAGATGGCATGCCATCACCTTCTTTACTTCTGGCTATCTCACAGATAGAAAGACTAGTAAGGCTAGGCCAAATCACAATCGGCTAATTTACTTACAGCTCTGCCCAGTTCAAAGGCCCAATCAGTGATCCAAACGCATGGCTGTCAAATGATTAAAAATGCTAAATCTTCAATTTAGATTTTTGAGAGTGTGTGATTAATCACAATTAATACAAGTAAAAATACATGGCAAAATGCATCCTTAGAAGCTGTGGTTATGAAGAAATACATGACAAAATGCTGAGGGGGAGTAATCACGAGTTCTTATTGGTCAAACACATTGGTCAATAACGTTGAATGGCGATCCATTTTGTGAATACATTCTCTGATGTAACAACAGCTTTATTGACAGACAGACAAAGTTGACCTGATATCGGTCCGATATCTGATATCAGTATGGGTGCATCCCTATCTGTATACCAGTTATGGGCAACACACACACACACACAAATGCACACACACACACACTCACACACACACAAACACAAACACACACGCGTAGTACATGGCTGTCCAGTCTAGACTGGCCTAGCTCCTCTCTGAGCTGTGCGTTCTCTCTGAGTGTGGCGTCTTTCAGTGTTGCCGTGGACAACAGCTCCTCCTTAACGTCTCCTTGGCGACACCTCAGTAGCTCCACCTCCCGCTCCTGCATGCCGGCATTCTCCCTCAGATACCTGGCGGTCAACACAGGTCAACGTTTAGCCACGTATAGACCGTTTAAAACTTCAAACACAAACATTCTAAATTGGTCCAAGTTTATCTCCTGTTACAGTGTCTGCTAATACAATTGCTGACAGGAAATAAACTTGGACCAAAGCTGTTTCCTAGCAATGCAATTCCAGTGAAAAGGTCTATGCATATCAGATAAACAGAGCACAGCATTCTGCAGGTCCTCATATCATGCACATCAGTATAGACCTTTTCATAAACATTCTATTTTGGCCCCAGTGTATTTCCTGTTGCAGTGTTTGCTAATATAGTAGCTGCCAGTATTTGTAAACTGTTGACAAAGACACTAGGGAGAGGGTTCAATGTGAAGAGGGTAAAAGCAGAGAGCTTACTCTTTTGTCTTTTCCAGCTCATCCACTGTGACTCTGAGGTTCTGGACGAGCAGCTCCTGAAGCATGGAAATGATCAAGAAAAAGGTTAGGACTCCGAATCTGTATCGGCTGTGAAAACATGGTGCTGGTGCATTCCTCATCTGTGTATATACCATTAAGTTAAATAAAAGGGACATGCAGTAATTTGTGTTGCTAACATGTAAAAACTCACATTCAGACTTGAGAAATAGTTCCATTACTGATAATTTGAAAATGGCAAAATTAGCTACAAAAAACAAAACAAAAACACGTACCTTTGACATAGAAAAATCTATTACACAGAATAATATTGCTGTATAGTTTGTTTATACTTCATAAGTATGATATTTAGACGTGGTCCTCAAAATGAAAGGAAGTGAATAAGGAGCCTGACATCTGGGTGAATGGCGGTGTTGACAGCGGACAGCATTGGTTGCTAGTTTACTCGTAGATGACCTTAGAGGTAAGACTGCTGATTTTTGACGTTCATTTGACCCATTCTAACTACTTAGGAGCAGTGGGCAGCCACAGACAGATGCCATGGGACCACAGTGCCAGTGTCAAGGCCAATGACAGGAGTATGTGTAACAGGTTCAGGCTGCGTTGGGTATCTCTCAATGACCTGGTCATTTACTACTGGCGGCGCTTTGCACTCAGGTGCTTGTCACCGACCTGCGAACCCTCTGCTCACCAGTAGCACATGACCACATATAAGTTAATACCACGGTCTTTTCCAGTCCGCCACCTGAAAAGGATCCTATTCAGGCGACGAAGTGGGGGCTACTACGACGTGGCTTCAGCCTCGTTACATATGTAGATAGCATGCATGTCTTTTGGTGTGGGAGGAAACTGGAGTACCCTGAGGAAACCCACGCAAACACTGGGAGAACATGCAAAGTCCACACAGAAAGGACCCGTGTCGGGTTCAAGCCCAGGACCTTCTTGCCGTGAGGCAACAACGCTCACCACTGCGCCACCGTGCCGCCAACAGTACTTAATGTGTGTCATTTGTATGTCTACCGTATCATCCAGTTGACAGTGTGTTTGGTTGAACTGTTCAATCTTGTTGTCCAGTTGTTCCTGCACTGTCTCTCTCTGTCTGTCCACCTCCGACATGGCCGACTGCACGGCACACAGCTCCTCTCTAAGGCTAGCTACCTGCCTCTGGAGGGACTCTGAAACACAAACACGTACACACTTTCTTTTGTTTTCCATGCAATCTGAACAGAGAGATTAGCATTTGTTTCATCAATAGGAAATAGAAGTGTTTGCAGGATTCTATAACCAAAGAAAACAAATGCAGAAAATTAAATTGTAAACAGACCGTAAATGTATTTTTAGATCCTGCTATGAGGTTCAGATTCTATCATAGCATGTAGGTACACAGTGTTTCATTAAAGGCCTGGATAAAGTACAGTGAAAAATATCCCAATACAGTCCGATATAATAGGTCCTTTTCACAGCGGTCATTTTGATGTGTCCTAGCAGGGTAAACACAGGTGTAAAACTAATAACATTAATTATGGTTCCATTCCATTGTATGCCAGGGCCCTGGTATTGTGTCATAATTAGCTCTCTAAAGACAAATGTGTCATATGGCCGACATACTGTCTTTCAGAGGCTGTACCGGGCTAAAAGTTTAAGCTAGCACAAAGCTGGCTCAATTTTAAGGCTAGAGTGAAGATAGAGGTATCACCTGAAACTAGAATCCAGCCATTTCATGCTAGCATATCGGGAAAGTGATGCTATTTGGCGGCCATTATGATCTTTTTCATTATGATTATCTCTAACCGTTCTTCCCGTCTAGAGCTCTGTTCCTCTCCTGGACGCTGTGAAGCTCTCCCATCCTGGAGGTCAGCTTCCTCTGACTGTCACCCAGAGCTGACTCAGTCTGTCCGCTGGAGAGTCTGGGAAAACACACACACACACACACACACACACACACACACACACACACACACACACACACACACACACACACACACACACACACACACACACACACACACACACAGACATACACACAAACAAACACACATACAAATATACATTGAT